>JAGIQG010000028.1:36840828-37032471 GCA_024679065.1 Sphyrna mokarran
TCTACCTAACTAATCAGGCTGCTTTCCAATAATACTGCTATAGTTTTCATTAAACGTCTTCCATTAATTTGAACAAAAATGCTTATGAACATATTAATTCAAAACGATAAAAGGGAGGGCGTGTCAAACAAATCATGGGTGGACTAGTGGCACAGTGTTTGGCATTGCTGCTTCATAGTGCCAGGAAGTTGGGTTTAATTCCGGTCTTGGTCACTGCCTGTGTGGAGATTGCACATTCTCCCCATGTCTGTGTGGGGTTTCCTCCGGGTGCTCTGGTTTCCTTCCATAGTCCAAAGATGTGCAGGCTGTGTGATCTAGTCATGCTAAATTGTCCATTAATGTCAGGGGGATTAGCAGGGTAAATAACCAGGGTTGCGGGGATAGGGTCTGGCTAGGATTGTTGTCGTTGCAGGCTCGATAGGCTGAATGGCCTCAAAGAACAAAGAACAAAGAACAAAACAGCACGGGAAACAGGTCGTTCGGCCCAACGAGCCCGTGCCACCACCTCGATGTTCCCACTTCTACCCATGATCCCTGTCTATGTTTATAGATCTATGGATTGGAACCAAATTTGAGACAATTTAGGGAGAATTTGTTCTGCTGATCAGCCTAAGAGTACATCTTTGGGATGTGGGAGGAAACCGGAGCACCCGGAGAAAACCCACGCAAGCACGGGGAGAATGCACAAACTCCCACAGACACAGGCCCAAATCCATGTATCTGCACAGCACAGCGATAGTCACTGAGCTGTCGTGTTGCCCATCAAATGGTCCAGGTCAAGCGTACACTAACGACGTGAAGCACTAGGAAAGTCTCGAAAAAAATCCAAGAGCAGCCCTCTCACGGCCCATCGCGTGTATGCCCCTCGTTAGACAACAAGGTGGACCAAAGAGAAATCAGATGGAAACTCAGCAGAAAGGGCAGGTTTGGGAATTTGCAAAAGGACACTCTGTGTCTGACTGCCCCCTCCCCGCTCCCCACCCCCCACCACACTCTGTCCATGAAACGAGAGAAATGAAAGTCATTAAAGATCAGCTCTATTCTTGGTGTTAGGAGGTGTGGTATTTTTAGCTGAAAAAAAGGGACCGACCATTCATAAGGCATTATGTAACCATGCTATGGGCTCATTTATTTATATCAAGCACATAAGAACATGTTTATAGATGGATAGAAAGCTTGAAGACATCAGCAGCAGAGCTGTGTGCCTTGTGTTGTACTCTAAAGGGACAAGTGACACTAAAACTGAATCACCTGACACACTTCCCTTCTAGTGATGTTATGCTGCAATTGCTTAACCATACATTACAAGTGGAGAATAGAGTTTCCATTTGTTTTCCCATTAGATACCAATATCAGGAAATGTTTATATTAACACTTGTGTCTGATTTCCATGATCATTCAAGATTCATTTCACCTGCTTTGGGCTTTCCCCATGTTATAGTCATTCCCATAGGTCCAAATTGCGAGATTCTACCATTGTGCTTTTTTGGGAGGGCTCCTCAAGTTAATTTCATTTCCAAGATGCACAGGCACATGTTAAAATTAGTTTGTATCAAAAATATTAATTTATCAGGAAACTCACTGGTGCACATAGAGTCATCCTCACAGAGCCATAGAAGTTTACAGCATGGAATCAGGGCATTTGGCCCAACTTATCCATGCCGCCCTTTCTTTTAAACCTCTATACTAGTCCCAATTGCCAGCATTTGGCCCATATCCCTCTATATCCATCTTACTCGTGTAACTGTTTAAATGCTTTTTAAAAGACAAAATTGTACCCGCCTCTACTACTACCTCTGACAACTTGTTCCAGACACTCACCATCCTCTCTGTGAAAAAAATTGCCCCTCTGAACACTTTTGTATCTTTCCCCTCTCACCTTAAACCCAGGCCCTCTAGTTTTAAACTCCTCTACTTTTGGGAAAAGATATTGACCATCTGTGCTCCCCCTTCTTTTATAGACCTCTATAAGATCACCCCTAAGCTCCAGGGAAAAAAAAGTCTCAGTCTATCCAACCACTCCTTATAACTCAAACCATCAAGTCCCAGTATCATTCTAGTAAATTTTTTTCTGCACCCTTTCTAGTTTAATAACATTCTTTCTATAATAGATGATACAGATAGTTATTTTATAAAAATAATAATTTTCAGCAATTTACAATTGGTGGAGGACTGGATACCTTTCATAAAAAAAGTCATTACTTTTGACGATGATTTTATTTTTGCACTCATTGCCTCTTTTTAATGCATGAAAGGATAATCCCTTCTGTTCCACTGCCTGATTGCACTGATCCATGGAATATGTTACCCATTTGTGATTATGCAAATGAATTTTATCAGAAACCTGAACTTTAACCTAATCAAAATAATTTCAGATACATTTCAAAAGCAATTTCCCGACTTTGCCCAAAGCAGAAATCCTACCCTATCATTTTGCCCTCTTGAGCAAGTGGAGATTTATTCTTTTAAATATAGGATTAAATTATAAAGTGGTGTTGAGCTGCCTATTGATCCTTTGTTAAGGAAATTCAGGTAATTGTTTTGAATTTAAGATGGGGTCTGAAGGTGTGATGTTCCAGCATCACAGATGACAAAGATGCTTTGAAAGACGTTTGCTAAATTGGAAAGCAACTACCCGGGATTTCTGATTTCGTAATGCAATATGTCACTGAAATCTATTCTGAATCTCTGAATGATCTATAAGAGAGTTTGATAGACTCGCAAGTACAACAAACTGTGATACAATTAATGCTTAACACTGTCCTCATTTGTAATAGTGTGTGCAGTACAGTGGGGAAGGGGGTAGATGTGATGGGGTGGGGTGGAGGTTGGGATGGGGGAGTGCGGTTGGATGGGGTGGGAATACTGTTATACACATATTCCAATGTAAATCTCTTTAAAATGAGAATTTTCAGTCTTAATCAGTCAATTATTTTGATTGCACTCTGACACTCGGAAAAGGATCTATATCCTTCTGAATATTGCTGAGCTCCAGATACGGGTATTCCAGGAGTACAAAGAACAAAGAACAAAACAGCACGGGAAACAGGCCCTTCGGCCCAATGAGCCTGCACCGCCACCCTGATGTTCCCACCTCTACCTGTGATCCCTGTCCATGTTTATAGATCTATGGATTAAAAACCAAATTTGAGACAATTTAGGGAGAATTTGTTTTGCCAATTAGCCTAACAGCACATCTTTGGAGTGTGGGAGGAAACCGGAGCACCTGGAGAAACCCACGTAAGCACAGGGAGAATATGTAAACTCCCACAGACACAGGCCCAAATCCATGTATCTGCACAGCACAGCGATGGTCACTGAGCTGTTGTGTTGCCCATCAAATGGTCCAGATTAAACGTACACTAACGATGTGAAGCACTAGGACACTCTCGAAAAATCCAAGAGCAGCCCTCTCACGACCCATCGCGTGTATGCCCCTTGTTAGACAACAAGGTGGACCAAAGCACCTGTAGGATAAAAACAAGTACATCAATATCATCATCTATTTACACACTTCCCAGGGACTCCCAAGGCTCATGATCCCTATTTTAAATCAGTTTTCTATACCCCTCCATTCCCATTCTGTTCATGTGCCCATCTAAGTATTTCTTAAATAACTCCAGAGTGCCTGCCTCCACCACTTTACTTGGCAGCACATTCCATACCCCCACCACCCTCTGTGTGAAAAAACTCCCTCTAGCATCCAAATTATACTTATCCCCCTCACCCTAAGCCCGTGACCCCTCGTGCTATTTGAGTCCATCCTAGGAAAAAGCTTAACCCTATCTATCTATCTATACCCCTCATAATCTTGTACATCTCTATCAGATTTCCTCTAAATCTATGTCTTTCTAAGGAAAACAGTCCCAATTTGCCTAACCTGTCCTTGGAACTCAGACCTTCCGTACCAGGCAGCATCCTGGTAAACCTCCTCTGCACTCTCTCCGGAGTCTCCACGTCCTTCCGGTAGTAGGGCTACCAGAACTGGATGCAGTATTCCAAATTAGTAGGTTTAACTAATGTTTTATAAGACCATGTGCTGTAGGGACAATATATTTCATGTGAATGAGGCTGAGCGAGATTAGTCCAATTAACAACATAGAGGGTGTCATTCTGAAGCAGATCTGGTACTCCCTGATGAACTGCCCTATGTTTCTGACACTCAGACCCCCATTCTGTGTGAAGCAGGGGTGGAGTGGGGTGCGAGTCAGAGCAGGCAGGCCATTGGGAGGACCTCTTTGTCAGTCTACCACTTCATAACCAACCACAGGTCCAGAATGGGTGGGGGACCCATGGGGAGGTCTGTCAGAGTGTCTGCCCCACATGGTGGTTTAATCCATGCTGCAAGTTTCTGAACAGTGGGTTTGGGGCAAATCCACAAGAATCATCAAGATTTCCTATGAATGCTGGGCTCTGCAGGAAGTTAACAACAATCAAATGCTGATCTTATTTTAAGATTGCTTTGAGTCAAGTTGGTTGTTCGTCATGTTGGATCCTTTCATCCTTTTCTGCCCTCTCACACTGAACAGACATGAGCAGTCTAGAGATGGAGGGATACAAAAGATTGATCTAAATAAGGATCAAGAGCTTCAGGATGTTCCTGGGAATCAACAGATTGTCTATGAATGTATACGTTTATTGATGTCTTCTTTTACATCCAAAGGGGATTCGGTCCGCCTTGTTGGCCAACAGGGAGCATACACACGGAGGATCATGCGAGGGCTGCTCTTGGATGTTGCTTTGAGAGTTGCCTAGTGCTTCACGTTGTTAGTGTACGCTCAAACTGGACCAACTGATGGGCAACACGACAGCTCAGTGACTATCACTGTTTGCTGTGCGGACACACGGACCTGGGTTGGATCTCTGATTTGGGCCTGTGTCTGTGGGAGTTTGCACATTCTCCCCGTGCTTGCGTGGGTTTTCTCCAGGTGCTCCGGTTTCCTCCCACATCCCAAAAACGTGCTTTTAGGCTGATTAACAAATTGTTCCTAAATTAGACCTCCCTTAATCTGGCGTACATATAATTCTCTAAATTTGCACCCCTTTATTGTGGAGTCCAAGAGGCGTAGACAAAGGTCGTAGGTAGAAGAAGGATTGGAATGAGGCACTCACTGAGTGTTAAAGTGGGTGGCGCGGGCTTGTAGGGTCGAAAGGCCTGTTTCCTGTGCTGTGTTGTTCTTTGATCTTTGTTCTTTGTTGTGCCAACTGTTACCTGGCATCACTAACTGACTCTATGGTGGAATCTTGTGCCCTTCCTGGTGTCACTACTGAGAAGAAATGTCAACCTCCAATTGGATAGCAGCTCTCAGAAGGCGGGACTTCCATCCTCAGGGTCCTTAACCTGGGGGGAAAGACCTGCAGCTGGCCCGTCACGTGCCCAAGTGGAACATGATGTTCTGGGTTTCACCCAGTAGAGTTGTGGGGGTCTCAGCTCAGACCCCCGCTGTCTCCATAAGTCTGCGTTTGATCCTGTATCAGCAAGAACAGACATGTCTTGGCTAACAATTCCCAGCAGGAAAAACTGCCTACAACCATTCATTAGTTTGTAGTGACCGATCAAACTCAGGAATGTGTGGTTTATTTAACAAACTTTCCAAAAGAAAATGGATCCAACTAAATGCCAAATAATATTGGCAACTGGTGTAGGAAATTATGCAAAGCAGACATACACCTCACCCTCAGTAATCATCCTCGTACACTGCACATCTCCAACTCCCTCCGCTCAATATCCTTCAAAACCTTACGAACCATTTACCTCACCCTGATAAACACCTCCATACCCCTGTGACCCCCCCATAATAAACACCTCTGTACCCCTGTAAACCCCTCAGTAATAAACACCTCCGTATCCCTGTGACCCCCCAATAATAAACATCTCCGTACCCCTGTAACCCCCCAATAATAAACACCACTACATCCCTGCCAACCCACCAATAATAAACATCACACCGCCCCAGTGACAAACGCCTGTTTCCCCGATACCCCCTGGGTAAAGCATTAGCCACCCACCCGCTGTATAAACACTAGTGTTGCTGATAATCTCCATAGATCCTGCAGTTGTTGTACTGTGAACCTAGCAGGATTTTTTAATTGTAGATCATCAAAACAAGAAGTATAAATAAACTTGTGAAGAAAAAAAACAACCCCTCAAAGCTGTTGTAATGAGCTGACAGATTCTGCTGCTTATCTGAGCTGTGAAATTTGTGTAGTTTCTGAACTCATTGCTTTCTACTTCAAACCTGGCATTTTATTGCTATGATCCATTTTACAATAGCTTAAAGTCATCCTTTCATTCGGTGTTGTTAATCAGAGCACTTTCATCACTCCTTTGAGTGCCTCTTCATGTCTTTGAAATGAATCTCAAGTCTGCCGGACTCCTCCATCTACAGGAATAAGGGGAACACACGAAAAGGTTACACGCAGAACGCGAGTTGGAGGTTACTGTGGCATCGAGAGGCTGCAATTACAAAGCTTAGCAAACATAAATCCACATAGCCTCCGGTATTCTGCAGAAGGGAAATAATAATGAGCTTGAGAGATGAAATAAAGATTGTTATTGCAGCTGTTTGTGGTTAATGTGTACAACGGGCAATTAATATCACAAGGAACATCCACCACAGAAAACAGAGACAATTATTGTTATTCAAGGGTATGATTGCTTCAAAAAAACCCTAAGTAGCTGCTCCACCTCATTGCTGTAAGGTAATGTCCCAGCCCATTACACCAGCTAGAAAACATTAACGGGACGGTTTGATTACACTCCTTGCTAATTACAGATCGGATCATAGGCTGGCAAAGTAGTTTTACATTATCTCAATCTCCTTACAGAGATCGACACAGCAATGCCAGGAAACTCTGAAGGTGCTTTTTTATGAGAGAGTGGTAAGTGGACAGAACAGAAAGAACTCACATTGAAAGGATACTTCATTTCACCCGAAATAATTGGAAAAACAATATTTTTTAAAAATGAATGTTTGTGCCTTAAGCAAAGGATTTAGACTAATTGCCACTCTTTATTTTTCTAAATAAGGCTGTTAAAATGAAACTTTCACGCTCATTACTCCAGTATCCCAAAATTAATATGAGTTCTAGAAGGAAGTTGATACACTGGATGCGTTTCCATCTTTCTAAACCAGATCCCCACAAGTTTGATGCCCACAACCTCTTGCGATGTGACACTGGCATTGACCCTTGTGCCAACCTGCCAATGGCTGGAAAACCCAGTCATGCTCCAACTGTTTGGAAGGTGAGGTGGGTATATCATTCAGGGTCTCTCAAATCTTCAGCCCACTCCTGCTACACTGACTTCCCATGCATAAGAGGGACTGTTGTGCCCAGGTTGGATGTGAGGTTGAAGGGTTGAAAGGGTGAAGGTGGGAGGACATTGTTGGAGAGGAAGGTTAGCAGGCTCAACCAATGTAGAAAGACATGTAATCCTTTTTCAGGAAGGCTTTTGGTCTTTGCCACTTCCATCATGTGACTTATATTGGATGGATGCTTTGCCTGAGCATCCTAAGTACAACCAGAGCAACAAAGGGTCATCCTGACTCCTGCAACATTGACTCTACTCAGATGCAGAGATTTTCCAGCATTTTCACGTTTTGTTTCAGAGTTAGAACTGGTTAGACCATGGGGAGAATCAGATATATCAAGAGCATATATCCATTGTGTACAGTTTTGGTCACATAGTTCAGGAAGCATGTAAATAAGGTTGAAAGAGTTCTGAGAAGGTTCACAAGGATGTTGCCGGGACTTGAGAAGCTGAGTTACGGAGAGAGATTGAATACGCTAGGACTTTATTCCCTGGGGTGTAGAAGAATGAGGGGAGATTTGATAGAGGTGTATAAGATTTTGATGGGTATGGATAGAATGAATGCAAGCAGGCTTTTTCCACTGAGGCTAGAGGAGAAATAAATCAGAGGGCATGGGTTAAGGGTGAAAGGAGAAAAGTTTAAAGGGAATATTAGGGGGGCTTCTTCACACAGAGAGTGGTGGGAGTGTGGAATGAGCTCCCGGATAAAGTGGTAAATGTGGGGTCACTTTTAACATTTAAGAAAAACTTGGATGGGTACATGGATGAGAGGGGTGTGGAGGGATATGGTCCAAGTGCAGGTCAGTGGGACTAGGCAAAAAATGGTTCGGCACAGATAAGAAGGTCCAAATGGCCTGTTTCTGAGCTGTAATTTTCTATGGTTATATGGCACCAGTTTTACACTTGAGGATTGTTGGGACTACATGACCAACCTGCTAGTTTGATGAACCAATCCCAGAGGGAAGACAAACCCCAAGAGGCACAGACACAAAACCAGTGGACATGGAAAATCGCAGCCACTCTGGAATCATCTGCAAGGAGACAAAGCAGCATTAACGGTTCAAATCATTTTTCATTCAGAACAAGGAAATGCCTGGACTTTATTCATTCACGGGACAGAGATATCACTAGCTGACTGGCATTTGTTGCCCATCCCTAGTTATGCTTGGAGGACAACTAAAAGTGAACCACATTGCTGTGGCTCTGGAGTCACATATAGGCCAGACTGGGTAAGGATGGCAGATTTCCTTCCCTAGAGGACATTAGTGAACCAGATGGGTTTTTCTGACAATTCGACAACGATTTCATTTGGATATTCTTAATTCCAGATATGAATTCAAATTCCACCAACTGCCGTGGTGAGATTCGAAGCTGGGTCCCCAAAACATTAATTGAGTTTCTGGATTACTAGTCCAGCGATGACTAGGCCAATGATTAATTGCAGAAAAGGGTAAAGCATTGGGGATTTACAGTCACCAAATGCATATGGAAACATGATGTTGTGGCAATAACAGAAACTTGGCAGGACTGGGCACAAGGTGTTCAAAAAGAAATGGAAGAAAAGGAGAAGGAGCAAGGGCTTTGATTAAGAAGAGAATTGCAGTGCTGGAGAAAGATGATGTCCAAAAGATTTGGAAATAGAGTCAGTTTGGTCAGAGCTAAGGAACAAAAGAGCGAAATTACATTGTAGTTTACAGGCCACCAACTAGTGAGAAGGACATACAGGAATAAATCTGCAGGGAAATTATAGAGAGACTAAAGTTTATTAGTCACAAGTAGGCTGACATTAACACTTCAATGAAGTTGCTGTGAAAATCCCCTCGTCACCACTCTGGTGTGTATTCGGGTACACTGAAGGGGAGTTTAGCATGGTTAGTGCACTTAACCAGCATGTCTTTCAGACAATGGGAGGAAACCAGAGCACCCAAAGAAAACCCGTGCAGGCACAGGGAGAAGGTGCAGTCTCAGGCAGTGACCCAAGCCGGGAATCGAATGCAGGGTCATGATTGAGGAACAAGAGCAGTGGACATATCATCAGCTGAGTTCCTTTCCATGTCACACATCATCCTGACTTGAAAATATATCACTGTTGCTTCATCATCTCTGGGTCAAGATGCTGGGACTCTTTAGCTTATAATATTGAAGGAACATCTTTATCATCAAGACGTGAATAGCCCCATGCAAGACAACTTTGTGAGCATCCTTTAAAAGTTGTATCAGTAATTAGCGAGCCATACAGAGTCAGAGCCAAGGGAGGCAATGGTCCAGTGGTGTCATTGCTTGACTATTAATTCAGAAACTCAACTAATGTTCTGGGGGCCCCGGTTCAAATCCCACCATGGCAGAATTCAATTAAAAAAATAATTGAAATTAAGAATCTACTGATGACCATGAAACAAACCATTGTTGGTTTTTAGAGAACTTCATCTGCTTCACTTATATCTTTAGGGAAGGAAATCTGCCATCCTTACCTGGTCTAGTCTACATGCAACTCCAGAGCCAGAGCAATGTGGTAGACTCTTAATTGCCCTTGGGCAACTAAAGATGGGCAATAAATGCTGGCTAGCCAGCAATGCCCATGACACACAAATGAATTTAAAAAAAAGATCCATAGCTTCTCTCGTCAATCTTACCACTGACTGCTATCCTGTGTGTAGAGAATGGACTACTGGATTTGACTGGGATTCTCTCTGGAGTCCATAATGGAAATGCGAGTCACTGCCTAAAACATGCATCCAATGATACTGAGCATACCCATATCTATGGAGGCAAACATCAAAGAGTTTCCTTGCTTAATGGACAGATTAAATCAAGGAAAAGTGATGTAAAATAACAGCTGATGCTGTCAAAGGTTATTAACCATTTTTAATTCATTAACCAATTAACCATTTTTAATTTAGGATTCATCTGATCTGGAACAGCTGCCAGAAGCACTGGACACGGGTCCAATTTTGTCTTTTAAAAAACATTTAAATGGTTACATGGGGTTAGAGGGATATAGGCCAAAATGGGCCAATTGGGACAAGTTGGGCCGAAGAGCCTGCTTTCATACTGACTTTGTGACTCTATGACTGTGGATCAGCTTTTCAAAGGGAATAGTGATCTCAGGATCATACCTGTTACACTGGTAAGAATAGTGGGGGAAGATGGAATCACACTTCAAAGTTTGCCCCAAACAGTTTCATCTCTGTGTTGGTAAATATAAAAATTAACTCACTGAATAATCATGTTGCTTAATAAAGCGAAATGACTTTCGCATGGATACAATTAACACACCAAGCTTCAAACACATTGGTGAAATTGGCAACTCTCTAAAGAAAACAAAGATAAAACATTCCACCATATTCCTATCTGTGTCTGCTACCTGAAGCATGTTAATGAACAATAACTAGATTAATCTCTCATACTACTATTAATCTCTCATACTCTCCCATCCCACCTGCCACGGGGAGATGGACCCTGCAAAGATCTATTGACGTGGGCTGGGATTTTCCGGCATTGGGGCAAGTCCGACCAGAAAGTCCTGCTCATAAAGTCAGAGCAAGTGTGGATGGGTGGGCCAATGAACTATATAGTGACTCGACTATGGAAGTCTCATGTGCTACATCCTGCGGTTAACCAGTGTGTTAACACCAATTACCTGTGATCACAAATCATCTAAAATAGAGTCAATTTTTCAGAAAGCATTCAACCTTAACTTGGAGCTTTTAATAAATGGTAAACAAGCTGCCGGTTAGTGGCAGGTCTAGTTAGTTAGGCACTGGTAATTACCGTCAGCAAAGACTAATTCAGATCTTCTGGAATTTTTCCTGATTTTATTATAGGTTTAAGGTGCATGAGGAAAAGTTTAGAGGAGATGCATGAGGCAAATTGTTTTACACAATGTGGTGAATGCCCAGAAGGTGCTGCCCAGGGAGGTGGTGGGAAGAGGTACAATAGTGTCATTTAAGATCTAACCTTTAGATCTTAGGAGAATCCTAAAGCTTTTTACAGGTATATAAATAATAAAAGATTGGTTAGGGCAAGATTAGGTCCAGTCAGAGATAGCAGGGGGAAGTTGTGCGTGGAGCCTGAGGAGATAGGAGAGACACTGAATGAATATTTTTCGTCAGTATTCACGCAGGAGAAAGACAATGTTGTCAGGGAGAATACTGCGATACTAGGTTGTAGACTGGGCAGGATTGAGGTTCATAAGGAGGAGGTGTTAGCGAATCTTGAGGGTATGAAAATTGATAAGTCCCCTGGGCCAGATGGGATTTACCCTAGGATTCTCTGGGAGGCTAGAGAGGAGATTGCAGAGCCTTTGGCTTTAATCTTCATGTCGTCGTTGGCTACAGGTATAGTGCCGGAAGACTGGAGGATGGCAAATGTTGTCCCTTTGTTCAAAAAGGGGAGTAGGGACCATCCTGGAAATTATAGACTGGTGAGCCTGACTTCTGTTGTGGGCAAAGTCTTGGAAAGAATTATAAGGGATAGGATTTATAAGCATCTAGAGAGAAATAAATTGATTAGGGATAGTCAGCACGGTTTTGTGAAGGGTAGGTCGTGCCTCACAAACCTTATTGAGTTTTTTGAGGAAGTGACCAAAGAGGTAGATAAGGGTAAGGCAGTTGATGTAGTGTATATGGATTTTAGCAAAGCGTTTGATAAGGTTCCCCATGGTAGGCTACTGCAGAAAGTGCAGATGCATGGGATTGAAGGTGATTTAGCAGTTTGGATTAGGAATTGGCTAGCTGATAGAAGACAGAGGATGGTGGTTGATGGGAAATATTCAACCTGGAGTGCAGTTACAAGTGGTGTACCTCAAGGATCTGTTTTAGGGCCACTGCTGTTTGTCATTTTTATAAATGACCTAGATGAGGGTGTAGAGGGTTGGATTAGTAAATTTGCTGACGATACCAAAGTGGAGGGAGTTGTAGACAGCGAGGATGGATGTTACAGTTTGCAGAGGGACATAGATAGGTTGCAGAGCTGGGCCGTGAGGTGGCAAATGGAATTCAATACGGATAAGTGTGAGGTGATTCACTTTGGTAGGAATAACAGGCTTATGAAATATAGGGCTAATGGAAGGACCCTTAATAGTGTTGTCGAGCAGAGGGATCTAGGGGTACAAGTACATAGCTCTTTGAAAGTTGGCACCCAGGTTGATAAAGTTGCTAAGAAGGCGTACAATGTGTTAGCTTTTATTGGTAGAGGGATTGAATTTAGGAGCTGTGAGGTTATGTTACAACTGTACAAAACTCTGGTGCGGCTGCGCTTGGTACAGTTCTGGTCGCCACATTATAAGAAAGATGTGGAAGCATTGGAAAGGGTGCAGAGGAGGTTTACCAGGATGTTGCCTGGTATGGTGGGAAGGCCTTATGAGGAAAGGCTGAGGGACCTGAGGTTATTTTCATTAGAGAGAAGAAAGTTACGCGGTGACCTAATTGAGGCGTATAAGATGATCAAAGGACTGGATAGGTGGATAGTGAGAGCCTTTTTCCTCGGATGGTGAAGACCAACACGAGGGGACATAACTTTAAGTTAAGAGGTGATAGTTATAGGATGGATGTCAGAGGCAGGTTCTTCACACAGAGGGTGGTGAGGGCATGGAATGCCCTGCCTGCAGCAGTTGTGAACTCGCCTACTTTGGGGGCATTCAAATGGTTGGTGGATAGGCATATGGATGATATTGGAATAGTTTAGGTTAGAGGGTCCACTGGCCGGCGCAACATTGAGGGCCGTAGGGCCTGTACTGCGCTGTAATGTTCTATGTTCTATGTTCTAACCAGATAAATACATGAATAGAATGGGAATGGAAGGATATGGGCTCTTTAAGAGCACAGGGTTTTAGTTTAGGCAGGCATGTGATTGGTACAGGCTTGGAGGGCCGAAGGGCCTATTCTTGTGCTGTACTGTTCTCTGTTCTATGTTCTTTTTGGGACAAAATCTTATGGTGCAGTGGGTGGTATCATTGTCTATGAATGGAAATCACAGCAGTCTGGTTTGTGCTGGGGCCTCAACCTTTACAATCAGTATAAATGATTGGCTAAGGGACTGAAGATATGGTTCATAGATCATAGAACATAGATCATAGAATCCTACAGTGCAGAAAGAGGCCCTTCAGCCCATCAAGTCTGCACTGAACATAATCCCACCCAGGCCCTACCCTATATCCCTACATATTATACCCACTAATCCCTCTAACCTACACATCCCTGGATACTAAGGGCAATTTCTTAGCATGGCCAATCAATCTAACCTGCACATCTTTGGTTGCTAACTTTGCTGATGACACAAAGATAAATAGGAAAGTAAATGTTGAAAAGGATACACAGAGGCTGCAAAGGAGCATGGATAGGTTAATTGACTGGGCAAAGATCTGACAAAAGGAGTATAATGTGGGAAAAATGCGAGGTTGTCTATTTTGACAGGAAGAATAAAACAAAACTTAATATCTAAATGATGAAAGATTGCAGAGTTCCGAGATGCAGAGGGATCTGGGTGTCCTAGTGCATGAACCTCAGAAAAGCAGTACAGGTACAACAAATAATTAGGAAAGCTAATACAATTCATTGTGAGGGAATTGATTACAAAAGTAGGGAGGCTATGTACATTAGTGAGTCAACATCTGGAGTACTGCATACAGTACTGATCAACTTTTTTAAAGAAAAGTGTAAATGCATTAGGAGCAGTTCAAGATTTACTAATCATAGAATCTCGACAGTACAGAAAGGAGGTCATTTGGCCCATTGAGTCTGTATGAACCATAATCCTACTCAGGCCCTACTTCCGTAACCCTCTTCTATCCTGTGTTGAGGCTGGTTGTGGAGGTGTTCTCAGCCTCCTATTATACTCCTTATCACCTGTAATTATGCAGCCAAATTCCCCTCCAATTCAATTTCAAGATTGTTGATGACATTACTGTAGTGGGTCTGATCTCAAACAATGACGAGAAAGAGTACAAGAATGAGATCGAGAATCTGGTGAACTGGTGAACAATAATCTCTCCCTCAATGTCAACAAAACGAAAGAGATTGTCATTGACTTCAGGAAGCATAAAGGAGAACATGCCCCTATCTACATCAAAGAGAACAAAGTAGAAATGGCCAAGAACTTTAGGTGTCCCAGATCACCAACAACCTGTCCTGGTCCCTTCATGCCAACACTAAGAAAGCTCACCAATGCCTCTACTTTCTCAGAAGATTAAGGAAATTTGGCATGTCCGCTACGACTCTCACCAACTTTCACAGATGGACCATAGAAGGCATTCTTTCTGGTTGTATCACAACTTGGTATGGCTCCCGCTCTGCCCAAGACAGCAAAGAACTACGCAAGGTCATGAATGTAGCCCAATTCATTATGCCTCCCATCTATTGACTCTGTCTACACTTCCCGCTGCCTCAGCAAAGCAACCAGCATAATTACAGTACTGATCAACTTTTTTAAAGAAAAGTGTAAATGCATTAGGAGCAGTTCAAGATTTACTAATCATAGAATTAGTATGATTACTAATCTATGTACCTGCGACTTTCTCTCTCCCACCTTCTTCAGTTGGGAAGAAGATACAAAAGTCTGAGGACATGTACCAACTGACTCAACAACAGCTTCCTCCCTGTTGCTTTCAGACTTTCGAATGGACTAATCTTACATTACATTGACCTTTCTCTATATCCTAGCTATGACTGTAACACTACATTCTGCACTCCTCTATTTTCTTTCTCTATGAAGGGTATGCTTTGTGTGGCAAGAAACAATACTTTTCACTGTATGTTAAGTTATGTGACAATAATAAATCAAATCAAATCTTCAAAAAGAAAGAGATTTGTATTATAACCTGCCTTAGAAAGACATTCCAACACTGCCCGGTCTCTGTCATAATTAATTCTCAAAATCATTCTGAAGAACTGCCCGATCTCTGGGGAGATGATGGCCTAGTGGTATTTTACGAGACTATTAATCCAGAAACTCAACTGGGGACCTGGGTTCACATCTCACCAATGCAGGGCAGGAATTTGAATTTAATTTAAAAGAATCTGGAATTAAGAATCTACTGATGACCCTGAAACCATTGTCAATTGCTGGAAAAACCCATCTGGTTCACCAATGTCCTAGAGGGAAAGAAATCTGCCGTCCTTACCTGGTCTGGCCTACACGCGACTCCAGAGCCACACAACATCGTTGATTCTTAAATGGTCTCAAGGATGGGCAATAAATGCTGGCTTAGCCAGTGTCCCATAAATGGATAAAAAAAAATCAGGCATTGTTTGAGGTAAGTATTATTCTGAAAATCGTGGTAAATTCTGCAGAAGCTTGGAGTGAAGTGATTTTTGCCAGTGAACACAGATGGCAGTGAATCTCATCACCCACAAAACATTCAGATCCAAATATTGAGCAGCTGCTGAGTTCAAGCATTTTTGCTTTATAGATAACATGGAGCGAGGGAATAGGCAGGGAGGAACGCCAGAAGCACCTCATGTTTTGATGTTACCCTCTGTACCCTCCTCTAAGATCTGTTTACCTGGCGAGAGGTCTTGATTCCAGCTGACAGGAAGAGCAGAGTTCCCACAATAAATCAGCCTGTCTGGATTGAGATTGTCAGTATTATTGGGGGGAGGATAGTGGTGGAGTGCAGGGGGGTCATGCCATGAAACTGGAGGCAATATAGGAAGAGGCTAAATGATCTCGTGAGCTCCATAAAGATGCACAAGTCCTCACTCTGGGAATTAGTGTGCAAGGATAGTTCAGGCAAGACTAGTGGCAGAGTGGACAGTGAAGAAAATTATCTAGGATTGCAGCAGGATCTTGATCAATTGGGCCAGTGGGCTGACGAATAACCGATGGAGTTTAGTTTAGATAAATGCAAGATGATGCATTTTGATAGATTGAACCAGGGCAGGACTTAATCTGTTAATGGTAGGGCACTGGGGAGAGTTACAGAACAAAGATCTAGAGATACAGGTTCATAGCTTCTTGAGAGTGGAGACACAGATAGAGTGGTGAAGAAGACATTTGGCATTCTTGGTTTCATTGGTCAGAACATTGAATATAGGAGTTGGGACATCTTGTTGAAGTTGTACAAGATTTTGGTAAGGCCACACTTGGAATACTGTGTACATTTCTGATCACCCTATTATAGAAAGGATGTTATTAAACTAGAAAGAGTGCAGAAGAGATTTACTAGGATGCTACTGGGACTTGACAGCTTGAATTATAAGGAGAGGCTGGATAAATTGGGACTTTTTTCTCTGGAACGTAGGAGGCTGAAGGGTGATCTAATAAAGCTCTGAGAAATAATGAGAGGCATAGATCAGCTAGATAGTCAATATCTTTTACCAAAGGTAGGGGAGTCTAAAACTAGAGACTTAGGTTTAAGGTGAGAGGAGAGAGATACAAAAGTGTCCAGAGGGGCAATTTTTTCACACAGAGGGTGGTGAGTGTCTGCAACAATCTGCCAGAGGTAGTAGTAGAGGCAGGTACAATTTTGTCTTTTAAAGAGTGCTTAGACAGTTATATGGGTAAGATGAGTCTAGAGGGATATGGGCCAAATGTGGGCAATTGGGACAAGCTTAAGGGTTTTAAACAAAAAGGTGGTCTGTTTCCATGCTGTAAACCTCTATGACTCTAAGACTGGAAAATGCTTGAATTTTATCAGTAGCTGCAAGTAGCTGCATTTTCCACCAGTGTCAATGTTAACCATCCTGATGACTCCATGGAGAAATCATAGAATCCTACAGTGCAGAAGAAGTTTGCACCACCCACAATCCCATCCAGACCCTATCCCCATAACCTCATTCGGTTACGTTCACCTTAGTGATGGATAGGGATAGGCATGAAGCTGGGGGCAGTAGTTATAGCTGGGGGAAGGGTAATTATGAGGCCATAAGGAGAGAATTAGGTCATAGGTTGGACTAGGAAACTACAGGGACTGGGAACATCTGAAATGTGGAGCTTATTCAAGGAGCAGCTGCTGCGAGTCCTTGATAAGTATGTCCCTGTCAGGCAAGGAGGAAATGGTCGAGTAAGGGAACCTTGGTGTACGAAAAAAGTTGATTCGCTGGTTAAAAGGAAAAAGGAGGCTTATGTCAGGATGAGGCTTGAAGGCTCAGTTAGTGCAATGGATAGCTATAGATTAGCCAGGAGGGAGCTAAAGAGTGAGTTGAGGAGAGCTAAGAGAGGACACGAGAAGACTTTGGCTGATAGGATTAAGGAGAATCCTAAAGCTTTCTTTAGATATGTTAAGAATAGAAGATTGGTTAGGGCAAGATTAGGGCCAGTTATGGACAGCAGTGGGAGTTGTGCGTGGAGCCTGAAGAGATTGGAGAGGCACTGAATAAATATTTCTCTTCGGTATTCACGCAGGGTGATGTAAGTGTAGTTATGGAGAACACTGAGGTACAGGGTAGCAAACTGGAAAGTATTGAAGTAGATAGGGAGGATGTGCTAGATATTCTCGAGGGTTTGAAGTTGGATAAGTCCCCTGGGCCGGACGGGATTTACCCTAGGATTCTCTGGGAGGCAAGAGAGGAGATTGCAGAGCCTCTGGCTCTGATCTTCAGGTCGTCGTTGGTTACGGGTGTGGTTCCGGAGGACTGGAGGATAGCGAATGTGGTCCCGTTGTTCAAGAAGGGGAAGAGAGACCTTCCAGGGAATTATAGGCCAGTGAGTCTTACTTCTGTGGTGGGCAAAGTGCTGGAGAGAATAATTAGGGATAGGATTTATAGTTATTTAGAGAGAAATGAATTGATTGGAGATAGTCAGCATGGTTTTGTGAAGGGTAGGTCGTGCCTTACTAACCTCATTGAGTTTTTTGAAAAAGTGACTAAAGAGGTGGATGGGGGTAAGGCGGTTGATGTGGTATATATGGACTTTAGTAAGGCGTTTGATAAGGTGGCCCATGGAAGACTTCTGCAGAAAATGCAGATGTATGGGATAGAGGGTGATTTAGCTAATTGGGTTAGGAATTGGCTAGCAGATAGAAGACAGAGGGTGGTGGTTGATGGGAGATATTCATCTTGGAGTTCGGTGACAAGTGGTGTACCTCAGGGGTCTGTTTTGGGGCCCCTGCTGTTTGTAATTTTTATAAATGATCTGGATGAGGGTATTGAAGGATGGATTAGTAAATTTGCAGATGACACTAAAGTCGGTGGAGTGGTAGATAGTGAAGAGGGGTGTTATAGTTTGCAGAGGGACTTGGACAAGTTGCAGAGCTGGGCCGAGAGGTGGCAAATGGAGTTTAATGTGGAAAAGTGTGAGGTAATGCACTATGGCAGAAATAATAAATGTGTAGAGTGTAGGGCAAATGGTAGGATTCTTAGTAGTCTAGATGAACAGAGGGATCTTGGTGTATGTGTCCATAGATCCCTGAAAGTAGGCAGTCAGGTCGAGAAGGTTGTTAGGAAGGCATATGGAGTCTTGGCTTTTATTGGTAGGGGGATTGAATTTCGGAGCCGCAACGTCATGTTGCAACTGTACAAAACTCTAGTGCGGCCGCACTTGGAGTATTGTGTGCAGTTCTGGTCCCCACATTATAAGAAAGATGTGGAGGCATTGGAGAGGGTACAGAGGAGGTTTACCAGGATGTTGCCTGGTATGGAGGGCAGGTCTTATGAGGAGAGGCTGAGGGATTTGAGGTTGTTTTCGTTAGAAAGGAGGAGGCTAAGAGAGGACCTGATCGAAACATATAAGATGATTAGAGGTTTAGATAGGGTGGACAGTGATAGCCTTTTTCCTAGGATGGAAAAAGCTAGCACGAGGGGACACAGCTTTAAATTAAGGGGTGATAGTTATAGGACGGATATCAGAGGTAGGTTCTTTACCCAAAGGGTGGTTCGGGAGTGGAATGCCCTGCCTGCAGCAGTTGTAGATGCGCCAATTTGGTGGCGTTTAAGAGGTTAGTTGATAAGTATATGGAAGAGAAGGGAATGGTTTAGTTTGGAGGGGCATTGCTTTTTATATTGGTCGGTGCAACATCGAAGGCCAAAGGGCCTGTTCTGTGTTGTAATGTTCTATGTTCTATGTTCATGCATTTACTGTAGCTGGTCTCCCTAACATTAGGGGGCAATTTAGCATGGCCAATCCATCTAACATACACATCTCTGGATGTGGTTGTTGTCGTTCTGGGACGGCAGGCTTGCTGGGGCTGAATGGTCTATGCCTGTTCCTTGTTCACATTTTTACTGAACGAGAATTAGGTTAGGGAAGAAGATGCAAACAATATAACTTACGCATTTTACATGCTGGTGTGCATGTGAATATGGGCTAAGAAGGATCAGACGTGGATTTTTAAATATTTTTGTATCTCTGTTTGGATGTGTTTTCACACTGAAATATTGACCCCTGTTTGGTTTACACTAAGTGAGGTCTGCACATTTGTTTATTTGCAATAAGTACATAGATGTTTCAGCACAGACAGCGAGTAAATGCCTTCATCCTTATAAAGAGAACTCAATTCTAGTCAGACTTGTTTAAAGTTTATTTATTAATGTCATAAGTAAGCTCACATTAACATTGCAACGAAGTGACTGTAAAATTCCCACACAGAAGCCCGGAATCCAACCCAGATCCCTGGCACTGTGAGACGGCAGTGTAAACCACAGTGCCACCATGCCACCTGTGGAATGGGGTACAACAGGGGAGTCAATTTTGTGCCTCCTCAATAAGCTGTGACAATGTTGTGATGTGAGGGTAAACTCGGTGTGAAATAGACACGTGAGTGTGAGTTGACGAGGATGGAAACAAAAGGAACAGCATCCAAGAAAGAGAGATTGAAGAGAAAGTTAGTGAAGGAAGATGGTTGGGAAAAATAAATCCATAGGGATTTCATCTACAGTAACATGTGACAACACTTAACCTCAACATTTGTGTCTCTCATTTAGAATGTTAGTGAACATTTCAGGTCAGTAATGACTACATTCAAACCACGTTTTGCAATAATATTTCCACTGTTTTTGAGAGTCTCGTATCCCCTCTGTGAAGTGTCATGCTGCCTGCCTACACCAAACACACACTCAATCTGTCAGGATTGTGATCTTCTTTATAAGAAACACAAGCGTTAAAATATATATTTATTCTGTTGCTATGGGAATTGCTTGCCATGCAGATGATTGCAGACTGTACATTCTCTCCAAGCTATTGCCACACATCGTTGGGTGGTGACTGCTCCCATGCTGGGCACAGGCCCCCGGGCATTCGATTTTCACCACAGTTCATTCTACTTCCTTTCTGTCTCAAGGAGATTTTTTGGCCTCAGCTGGCTTAATTCTGGGGTCCGCAATTCAGGAAAGATTCCAAAGGTGAAAAAGGGGTTTACCAGGATGTTACCGGGGAGCGGAGGTCAGAAAGGATAGGACTGTTCTCCTTGGAACAAGGGAGGTTATAGTGAACAAAGAAAATTAAAGCATAGGAACAGGGACTTCGACTCTCTAAGCCATGCTGCCCAACTGAACTAAAACCCCCTACACTTCCAGGGACCATGTCCTTCTATCCCCACCCTATTCATGTATTTATCAAGATGTCCCTTAAAAGTCACTATTGTATCTGCTTCCACTACCTCCCCCAGCAGCGAGTTCCAGGTCCTCTGTGTAA
Source organism: Sphyrna mokarran (assembly GCA_024679065.1). Classification (NCBI taxonomy): domain Eukaryota; kingdom Metazoa; phylum Chordata; class Chondrichthyes; order Carcharhiniformes; family Carcharhinidae; genus Sphyrna; species Sphyrna mokarran. Next base: position 36,861,707 of record JAGIQG010000028.1, read on the forward strand.
AAAAATTGTGCCTCGGGCTTTCAAATGATGAAGAAGTGGAGAAAAATATTTCCTTTAGTGACTGGGTCAATAATCCGAGATGTTCAAAAGGAAGAGGTGCAGTGGCATTGTCACTGGATTAGTAATCCAGGGTCATGTTCTAGGGACTCACATTCAAATCCCACCACAGCAGATGGTGAAATTTGAATTCAATAAAAATCTAGAATTGAAACTCTAATCCATAGAATTTTCTAGTGTATCGCTCTTTTTCTTCTTTGAGCATCAGTAATCTGTCCGACCTTCCGTACTATTCATAGCAATAGATCCACAGAATCCCTACAATGCAGAAGGAGGCCATTCAGCCCATCGTGCATAGAACATAGAACTCTACAGACCCTTCGCCCATCAAATCTGCACCAACCACAATCCCAGCCAGGCCCTATTCCCATGTCCCTACATATTTACCCACTAATCCCTCTAACCTACACATCCCAGGACACTAAGAGGCAATTTTAGCATGGCCAATTAACCTAACTCACATATCTTTGGACTGCACTGACTCACTGATAGAAGATCTTACCCAGGCCCTATCCTGTTACCTAGAAAATTAATCATTGCCAATACATCTAAACTACACATCTTTAGGCACTAAGGGACCATTTAGCTTGGCCAATCCACTTAATGATGACCATGAAATTATTGTTAACTTTCGGAAAAAGCCATCTGGTTCACTGATATACTTTCTGGAAGGAAATCTGCCGTCGGGAAGGGTAGGTCGTGCCTTACTAACCTTATTGAGTTTTTTGAAAAAGTGACCAAAGAGGTAGATGGGGCTAAGGCAGTTGACGTGGTATGTATAGACTTTAGTAAGGCGTTCAGTAATGTTCCCCATGGAAGGCTTCTGCAGAAAATGCAGATGTATGGGATTGAGGGTGATTTAGCTAATTGGATTAGGCATTGGCTAGCTGATAGAAGACAGAGGGTGGTGGTTGATGGAAATTATTCATCATGGAGTTCGGTTACAAGTGGTGTATCTCAGGGATCTGTTTTGGGGCCACTGTTGTTTGTAATTTTTATAAATGATCTGGATGAGGGTATTGAAGGATGGATTAGTAAATTTGCTGATGACACTAAAGTTGGAGGAGTGGTAGATAGTGAAGAGGGGTGTTATAGTTTGCAGAGAGACTTGGACAAGTTGCAGAGCTGGGCCGAGAGGTGGCAAATAGAGTTTAATGCGGAAAAGTGTGAGGTAATTCACTTTGGCAGGAATAACAAATGTATAGAGTATAGGGCTAATGGTAGGACTCTTAATAGTGTTGATGAACAGAGGGATCTAGGTGTATATGTGCATAGATCCCTGAAAGTTGGCAATCAAGTCGATAAGGTTGTTAAGAAGGCATATGGAGTCTTAGCTTTTATTGGTAGGGGGATTGAATTTCGGAGCCGCAACGTCATGTTGCAACTGTACAAAACTCTAGTGCGGCCGCACTTGGAGTATTGTGTGCAGTTCTGGTCCCCACATTATAAGAAAGATGTGGAGGCATTGGAGAGGGTACAGAGGAGGTTTACCAGGATGTTGCCTGGTATGGAGGGCAGGTCTTATGAAGAGAGGCTGAGGGATTTGAAGTTGTTTTCGTTAGAAAGAAGGCGGCTAAGAGGAGACCTTATTGAAACATATAAGATGATTAGAGGTTTAGATAGGGTGGACAGTGATAGCCTTTTTCCTAGGATGGCGAAAGCTAGCACGAGGGGACATAGCTTTAAATTAAGGGGTGGTAGTTATAGGACGGATGTCAGAGGTAGGTTCTTTACCCAGAGGGTGGTAAGGGTATGGAATGCCCTGCCTGCTGCAGTTGTAGATGCGCCAAGTTTGGTGGCGTTTAAGAGGTTAGTAGATAAGTTTATGGATGAAAAGGGAATGGTTTAGGTTAGAGGGTCATTGATTTTTCTTAATTGGTCGGCGCAACATCGAGGGCCGAAGGGCCTGTTCTGCGCTGTAATGTTCTATGTTCTATGTCTTTACCCAGTCTGGCCTACATGTGACTCCAAACCCATAGCAATTGACTCTGAAATGATTTTGGGATGGATAATAAATGCTGGCCCAGCCAGTAACGTCCACATATCATGAATGAGTAAAAAAGTTGATCAACTAGGGAAATGAGGAGATTTCTTTCACTCAGAGTTGTCAGGATCTTGAACGCTCAACCTAAGAAGATGGTGGAAGCTGATTGTATCGATTATTTTAACAGGGTTGGACAGCTGCTTAAGGATAAGGGTCTAACAGGTTTATAGGCAAAAGGTGGGCTTGTGTCACTAAACACAGCTACTCTTTCAAAGTTCTGACATAGGCACAATGGACAGAATGGCCCTTCTTTGCAGTAAAGGGGAGGTTGTGCCTTATGGATCTGGTAGATTTTTTTGAGGAGGTGACAAAAATAGTCGACGAAGGGCGAGCCGTTGATGTCGTCTATATGGATTTCAGTAAGGCGTTTGACAAAATCCCTCATGGGAGGTTGGTGGAAAAGGTTAAGGCTAATGGGATACAAGGACAGGTGTCTAGATGGATTGAGAACTGGCTTGGTAACTGGAGACAGAGAATAGTGGTGGAAGGGTCCTTTTCTAGCTGGAGGTCTGTGACTAGTGGTGTGCCGCAGGGCTCAGTACTGGGACTTTTGTTATTTGTAATATACATAAATGACTTGGAAGAGGGAGTAAGTGGTGTGATCAGCAAGTTTGCAGATGACACGAAGATGGCTGGGCTTGCCGACAGTGAGGAGCATTGTCAGGCGATACAGCAGGACATAGATAGGCTGGTAGCTTGGGCAGAGAGATGGCAGATGGAATTTAATCCAGATAAATGCGAGGTGATGCATTTTGGAAGAAATACTGTAGGGGGGAGTTACACAATAAATGGTAGGCCTATTAAGAGTATAGAAACACAGAAGGACCTGGGGGTGCAAGTACACAAGTCCTTGACGGTAGCAGGACAGTTGGAGAAGGTGGTAAAAAAGGCTTATGGTATGCTTGCCTTTATAGGGAGAGTTATAGAGTATAAAAGCTGGCGCCTAATATTGCAGTCGTATAGAACGTTGGTTCGCCACATTTGGAATACTCCATCCAGTTCTGGTCGCCTTACTACCAGAAGGACGTGGAGATCCTGGAGAGAGTGCAGAGGAGGTTCACCAGGATGTTGCCTAGTATGGAAGGACTAAACTATGAGGAGAGATTGGGCAGATTGAGGCTGTTCTCCTTAGAAAGGTGGAGAATGAGGGGAAATTTAACAGAGGTGTATAAGATTATGAAGGGTATAGATAGAGTGAACTGTGGTAAGCTTTTTCCTAGGTTGAATACAATAATTATGAGAGGCCACAGACTTAGGGTGAGGGGGTGAGGTATAATTCGGATGTTAGAAGGAGGTTTTTCACACAGAGGGTGGTGGGGGCCTGGAATGTACTGCCAAGTAGAGTGGTGGAGGCAGGCATGCTAGAGTTGTTTAAGGTTTACTTAGGCACATGAGCAGACTAGAGATAGAGGGGTACAGGAGACTTTTCTAAATAAAGATCAAGAGCCTTGGGATGTCCCTGGGAATCAATTGATTCCTATGGACCTTCCAACATATTTCATGGCTCAGTTGTCTTACTTCGGCACTTCTGGGGATTCTGTAATGTCTGTCTAAGTTGTGCATGTTTACTGATGCTTTTCTTTTAATTCACAGGTGATTTGGTCCACCTTATTGACCAACAAGGGGCATACACATGGTGGGTCGTGCGAGGGCTGCTCTTGGATGTTGCTTCGAGAGTTGCCTAGTGCTTCACGTCGTTAGTGTACACTTAAACTGGACCATTTGACGGGCAACACGACAGCTCAGTGACTATCGCTGTGCTGTACAGATACATGGATTTGGGCCTGTGTCTGTGGGAGTTTGCACATTCTCCCCATGCTTGCGTGGGTTTTCTCCGGGTGCTCCCGTTTTCTCCCACATCCCAAAGATGTGCTCTTAGGCTGATTGGCAGAACAAATTCTCCCTAAATTGTCTCCCCAATTTGGTTCCAATGCAGATTTCCGTAAACATAGACAAGGATTATGGATGGGAGTGGGAACGTTAAAATGGTGGCGCGGGTTCGTTGGGCCGAAGGGCCTGTTTCCCATGCTGTGTTGTTCTTTGTTCTTTGACCCTCTAATCTAAACTATTCCAATAATATCCATATGCTTATCCCATAACCATTTGAACACCCTTAAAGTTGGCGAGTCCACAACTGCTGCAGGCAGGGCATTCTACGCCCTTACTACCCTCTGAGTAAAGAAAATTTTGCACTCTCTCATTTCCTTCTCTATGAACGGTATGCTTTGTCTGAAAAACACACAAGAAACAATACTTTTCACTGTGTGCAAAGAAATGTGACAATAATAAATCAAATCAAACCAAACACAACCACTGTACCTTGCCCAGTAATTTGTCTGACATTCTCCAGTGTGCTCGATATTGGGTTGGCTTCCAGGCTGAGATTCCACACACCATTCTGATTCTTTAATGATCCTGATTTGTTTGCTTCAGTTGGAAATTTCTGCCTTTGTAAATCAAGCTCCAGCGGATACACAGTGAGAAAAATCCAAGAGATTGTGTAATAAGCTCACCAAGGTTAGTCCTCCAGTCCAGCCCTGCTAAATTAATACTAGGAACAAATCCAGGCCCGGTGTACTGGGCCTACGTAACCCTGGGTCCAGGCTGTGAGTGCAGGCCTGCCACTTGCCTCTCACTGGGTGAGCTCCTGTTAAGGAAACTCGCCTTCCACAAAGTCCACAGGGAGATCGAGTAATGTCATCCCGTGTTATTGTAACACATCACAAAGAGAGGAGCATTGTTAAAGGGACAGAAATATCCTGAGAATCTGGAGAAGTTTTTTAACAAGCAATGCCTTAGCAGTTGATGAATGACATCTTCCAGATTAGTTGGAGAGATGCTCACTCCAAGATTCCCTCCCATCTCCCATCACCAGCATTGCCTTTGGAAAGGATTGAAAACCTAATTAAAGGGTGAAACAATCTTTCACAAGTTTAAACCCCGTGCTCTCTAAGGATTAATTTAGGGAAAAGCTGTTGAACTTTTTAATTAATGTGACCGTTGGATGCTCTCATTGTGCAGCCCCCCCTCCCCCCCCCCGGAAAATCCTTTGCTGGAAGGTTTCCGAGGGAAGTCTTACCAATACCAGCCTTTCCGGGGTACCCTGAAGTGAAGATGAATCTCTTGGAAAACCATTATGAGCAACTTGAGAGGAACGTTGGAGAGGCTTTAAAGAAACACTTCTTTTTTTCATATTCTCTCTGATTTAACAGTTATAAAAATATCGAAGATGGGGTAAAGTAAGTGTTTGAACAAAGAGAATAACTCAGGACAGAGTTATTAGCCGGTCTGAGAATTATCTTCAGTAGAAGTAAAAATCAGCAGCATTGCAAAAAGGATTCACTACAATACCTGCTTATCATTCACTACAGCCCATTTCATCTTGCTGCTGATTCACTAGCATCATCCATTTTCAAGTTGAAATCTTCTATCAAATTCCTCCTCAACCTTCTCTTCTGAGGAATAGAGTCCCACTTCCTTTATTTTATCCCAGTCACTGATACTTCTCGCCTCTGGAACCTTTCTCCTGAATTCTTTCATACACTTCCTGAAGTCCAGAACATGAAGCAGTGCTCCAGCTGAGGCTAAACTTATACAGGTTCACTAAAGGCTTTTGTACCTCTATTTATAAAGTCCAGGATTCGGAAAGCATTTATCAATAGTGCTCACAATCTGCTCTACCACCTGCGCTGATAGTACACATATATCTCCAGCTGTTCCCTCATCCTCTTCAGAATTGTACACTTTATTTTATAAAATCTCTCTGTCTCTTCTTATCGTTCCACAAATCAATGCCCAATTGAAATTCAGTACTTTCCTCTCGCAATTCAGTTATTCCAAGTTTCTTGTCATCTGTACATTTTGAAATTTGCTCTTAATCTCATCTGGTCCCAGTGCTATGTCAACTTTCAGTATCGACAGTGTATTCACCACTCCTCCCTTAACAATTTTGAACTCTTGTAGGAACAGAATTACCACGACTGTCACCATAGCCTGGTACCATCTATCAGAAAAAGCTGTTCCCATTAGTTGATGGTGTAAGGACTAGAGGCACAGATTTAAGGATTTGGGCAGGAACATGCAGGGGAATGTGGAGAGGGAGTTTCTTTTTAATCGCAGTGAATGGTAATAATTTGGAAGTCGCTACCCACAAGAGCAGTAGAAGTGGAGGTTATCAATGATTTCAAAAGCAAGTGAGCACTCAAAAGATACAAATTCGCCAGGCTGCGGAATAGAACTGGGGAGTCAGAGAGATTAGATTATTCCATAAAGAGCCAACATAGATTCAATGGGCTGAATGGCCTTCCTGTGAGTCTTAAACAACTCTATGGCTAAGTCCTTTCTTCTATCTTTCTGCAAGCAATAACTCTATTCATATATGAAAATTGAGAAATGATAGGATAAATCCGTTGCTAGTCTATGATCAGCTAACATGTCAGATTTCCCTTCTGATGCTTATTGGTGAAGGACAATGTAGAGGGGGATTCCTAACCAGCTAATGAGATTTTCAGATAGAATGCAGTCTTTCAAAAGACAGGGCATTAGTAAAGAATTAAATGATTCTTAAAAACAAGTTAACAAGAACAATTTACACATTGATGAAAGTAGTAAGAAAATCAAAACAAGTAGTTATGGTTTTAAAATATGCTGATATTTTAAGTGTATTTTAGTCAAAACAAGTTACTGAAAAGCATGATGGTAAAAGGAAAAAGTTCAGAACAAAAGGCCTCATAGTTAGTAAAACTGATATCAGGAGGATTCCTATGAGGGAAAATACTTTGCAACATAAATGAATAGTTACAGTCGCTGCCCAGACACAGAATAGATATGCTCCTGGATGCAGAATCACATACCTATTCAGCTTGGCATTGAGCTGGCATGAATATCCACTTTAATTCCTACTGTAACTAGGCAATAGCTTGAGAGAGTGTCTGGATTTAGTGAACAAATAAGATACCATTATGCTGTAAAGTACAAAGCAGTTTGGTGAAGTATATGATAGGGATTTGTATTGATGTGTGAATACTAAATGTAATTGATTTTAAGCTAATGAATGACAGAATGCTGGATAAGAAACAGCTATAATTGATCTGAATTTGACAGTATATGTCAGATAGTTTGGAGAAGTTCTGTCATTCTAATCCCAGAGCTACTTAACCCTTTGATGGTCTCTGGGCAGCTGCGTGTTCGCCTTTTAAAATGAATGTTACATTTTTGTACAGATTTACTCGCCTTGTGAGTTTTGCACTGTCTAAGTTAAGACAAAACCAGCCATCGCTAATTACCCCACAACAAACAACCATATGGATCGAATATCATGGAGACATTGAAACCTCAACCAGTAGCTGAAAATCAGAGAAAGAAACAATTCACTTACAGAACTGATGGCATATATTGTGTTAAATACCAAAGATGTGACAGCATAGTGTGCTGGCATTAGCGCATTGCTTCCTTCTCAGGGGCACTGATGCCAATTACAGCTCTTGACTGGTGTCCTGGCTCTGCTCAGCCAACCCAGCATGCACTGAACTGGGGCCTGGAACATTCTATACGTGGAGCAGCGAGCCCGGACTATTACCCACTGGGGAACCTTCCTCTCTAACAAAAAGGTGCAATTTGCCGTTGACGAGATTTTAGGTTGCGTTACCCGGGTTAAGCGCAGCAATTATGTCGCAGCTCAGGTGGTAGCTTCCCTGGGGCGTGGGTTTGTTATGTGAGAGAAGGGACTTAACGCTGGGAAGTAGTGAATTGCCGATTTCGAGGGTGGAAGAATTCTGGCCACAATTCTGGTGATTAACCTAACTCCTGCTGACAGCCTCCGTGTTACCCTCCAATCACACAACACCATATATTCCTTTCACAGTGTGCATTCTTCGGAGGCAAATTAACTTTAATAGTCACTCCTTACATTAAATAATATGCTCCTACAGGGAATCTGATTAATCGTAATTCATTCCACATTAAATCACAAGCTGGATTCTGAATAACGCTCATTCAGGAACAAAGGCTAATTGTGATAATTTAATTGGAAATATATTAATTCAGACCAAATTATTCACTCCCATAAACTCAAATAAACCTCAGAGTATTTTGTAATCCTTCCTGCAAATTTTGCTTCAATTATTTTGCATTGCTACAGATATTCTGATTTATTTGCTATTCCCCAGTTAGATTTACACTTTGATTGTTTCTCTTACCCCTAATTCTCAAATTCCTCTGCATCTTCCCTTCCCTCTTGCTGTCCTTCCAGCAATCTCTCCCGTTCTATGTAATATTCGGTTTTGCCCTTTATAAGGAGGGTGTGTGAGAAAATGATACATGCTGCACTCACTCAGGTGTTGCTTAGTAGGGCCAGCTATGTTAAATTAAAAAAAAATCCTTCCAGCTTGACCAATCAAAGGGGATTTATTCGCTTTGTTGGTGACTGATAGGTGCACAAATCCGCCTCTCATTAACCAATGAACTGAGAAGTCAGCTTTTGATTTGAAATACTAGCAAAGTCAATTTAAACTCATGGGCAAGGCTGAGTTAGAATAACCGAAACAGGGAGTACGGTACGCAACACACACGGGATTGCAGAGGCAGGGAGACACCAAGAGTGGTGGGAACCAAAAGAAAACAGGGCTGGCCGTGTGTCAATAGGAGGTGAGTGAGTGAGGGGAGAACGTGTGTGAGAGAGAGAAAGAGGTGAGTGTGTATGCACGTGTGGGAGTGTGAGAGAGAAATGAAAGTGTATCCGTGACAGATGAGAGAGTGTGCGTATGTGTGTAGGTGAGAGAGTGTGTATGAGTGAGAGAGGAGTGTGAGTGAGAGAGAGAGACATGAGAGAGCAAGGTGAGAGTGTGTGTGGAAGAGAAAGAGAGGGGAACGTTGAGTGAGTGTAGTGTGAGTGTGGTGGGTGAGTGATGGCAGTGAGATCATGGGTAATAATATTGGTTGGGTTGAGAGAAAATGATTATGGCAGGGACCAACTTGGGGAGCTGATGGAAGCAGTCTTTCTCTTGGCCCACAAGAAGTGCTGGAAAAGCATCTTTCTGCAGTATTCATTGCCTTATTGTTGTCAGGTTTATGAGTCTGGAGAAATCCACTCCACAGCTATTAAACTGAAAAAAAAACTCCTTTCTTGTTCATCATGGAGTGTAGTGGAGAGAAAGTAGAAAAGTTATGCTCAATCTTTATAAGTCACTGGTATATAGTATATAGTATGTTAGAACATAGAACGTAGAACATTACAGCGCAGTACAGGCCCTTCGGCCCTCGATGTTGCGCCGGCCAGTGGACCCTCTAACCTAAACTATTCCAATATCATTCATATGCTTATCCACCAAACATTTGAATGCCCCCAAAGTAGGCGAATCCACAACTGCTGCAGGCAGGGCATTCCACGCTCTCACCACCCTCTGTGTAAAGAACCTGCCTCTGACATCCGTCCTATAACTACCACCTCTTAATTTAAAATTATGTCCCCTCATGTTGGTCATCACCATCCGAGGAAAAAGGCTCTCACTATCCACCCTATCCAATCCTTTGATCATCTTATACGCTTCAATTAGGTCACCGCGTAACCTTCTTCTCTCTAATGAAAATAACCTCAGGTCCCTCAGCTTTTCCTCATAAGGCCTTCCCATCATACCAGGCAACATCCTGGTAAACCTCCTCTGCACCCTTTCCAATGCTTCCACATCTTTCTTATAATGCGGCGACCAGAACTGTACGCAATACTCCAAGTGCGGCCGCACCAGAGTTTTGTACAGTTGCAACATGACCTCACGGCTCCGAAATTCAATCCCTCTACCAATAAAAGCTAACACACCGTACGCCTTCTTAACAACTTTATCAACCTGGGTGCCAACTTTCAAAGAGCTATTTACTTGTACCCCAAGATCCCTCTGCTCGACAACACTATTAAGGGTCCTTCCATTAGCCCTATATTTCATATGCCTGTTATTCCTAACAAAGTGAATCACCTCACACTTATCCGTATTGAATTCCATTTGCCACCTCACGGCCCAGCTCTGCAACCTATCTATGTCCCTCTGCAAACTGTAACATCCATCCTCGCTGTATACAACTCCCCCCACTTTGGTATCGTCGGCAAATTTACTAATCCAACCCTCTACACCCTCATCTAGGTCATTTATAAAAATGACAAACAGCAGTGGCCCCAAAACAGATCCTTGAGGTACACCACTTGTAACTGCACTCCAGGTTGAATATTTCCATCAACCACCACCCTCTGTCTTCTATCAGCTAGCCAATTCCTAATCCAAACTGCTAAATCACCTTCAATCCCATGCATCTGCACTTTCTGCAGTAGCCTATCATGGGGAACCTTATCAAACGCTTTGCTAAAATCCATATACACTACATCAACTGTCTTACCCTTATCTACCTCTTTGGTCACTTCCTCAAAAAACTCAATAAGGTTTGTGAGGCACAACCTACTCTTTATAGGAAGCCTTTATAGGAAGGGGTATAGAGTACAAGAGCTGGCCTTTAATGTTGCAGTTGTATAAAATGCTGGTTAGACCTCATTTGGAATACTGTGTCCAGTTCTGGTCACCTTACTACCGGAAGGACGTGGAGACTCCGGAGAGAGTGCAGAGGAGGTTTACCAGGATGCTGCCTGGTAGGGAAGGTCTGAGTTATGAGGAGAGATTAGGCAAATTGGGACTGTTTTCCTTAGAAAGACGTAGACTTAGAGGAGATCTGATAGAGGTGTACAAGATTTTGAAGGGGTTTGATAAAATAAACAGGGTTAAGCTTTTCCCTAGGATGGACTCAAATAGCACGAGGGGTCACGGGCTTAGGGTGAGGGGGGTAAGATATAATTTGGATGCTAGAGGGAGTTTTTTCACACAGAGGGTGGTGGGGGTATGGAATGTGCTGCCAAGTAAAGTGGTGGAGGCAGGCACTCTGGAGTTATTTAAGAGATACTTAGATGGGCACGTGAACAGAATGGGAATGGAGGGGTATAGAAAACTGATTTAAAGTAGGGATCATAAGCCTTGGGAGTCCCTGGGAAGTGTGTAAATAGATGATGATATTGATGTACTTGTTTTTATCCTACAGGTGCTTTGGTCCACCTTGTTGTCTAACGAGGGCCATACACGCGATGGGTCGTGAGAGGGCTGCTCTTGGATTTTTTTCGAGAGTATCCTAGTCCTTCACGTCGTTAGTGTACGCTTGACCTGGACCATTTGATGGGGCAACACGACAGCTCAGTGACTATCGCTGTGCTGTGCAGATACATGGATTTGGGGCCTGTGTCTGTGGGAGTTTGCGCATTCTCCCCGTGCTTGCGTGGGTTTTCTCCGGGTGCTCCGGGTTTCCTCCCACATCCCAAAGATGTGCTCTTAGGCTAATTGGCAAAACAAATTCTCCCTAAATTGTCTCAAATTTGGTTTTTAATCCATAGATCTATAAACATGGACAGGGATCGCGGGTAGAGATGGGAACATCGGGGTGGCGGTGCGGGCTCATTGGGCCGAAGGGCCTGTTTCCCGTGCTGTTTTGTTCTTTGTTCTTTGTTAAACCTCAGCTGGAATTCTCCGACTGTCCTGCGGCTGGAATTATCTGGTCTTGCTGCTGATCACTGAGTTTCAGCTGAGCACCAGGTTCCCTGTTCTTGCAGGCAGTGACAGTGAGTTGTACAAGGCCAGAAAATTCTAGTCACTGTGTCCAATTCTGGACACTAGCTTGGGGAAAGGTGTCAAAGCCTTGGAGAGGGTGTTGGTGTAGGCTCCTTCTGCACAGTAAGAATTCTTACATCTATCACATATTTTCATTGATTTGACAAAGATTTATGCTGTTTTGATTTCAATGATCAATAATTATTCCAACTCTACCCATTAACACAAAAACAATACTGAGGGAAATCTGTCTACCTGATTTCAGTGATTGTTTCTCTAAAAGGATGGTTAAAATATTCCAATTTTAAATGAAATACTACTTTATTCTGAGTATTTGATTGTAATAATTTAAAAGGTGGAACCCCAAGACTGGTAATTCGCTCTAACTAATTAAATAACCTTCAAAAAGTTCTTCACACAACAAATAACACAAAGTATAATGTAACTGTCATAAAGTCAGTTTGTGCACGTCACACTCAGCAGCTCATTAAATGGCTCTCCAACCCAAATAATAATCCATCCCAATGTAAAGCCTCATCCTTGGGTCTGGTTTCATCGCATCCAAGATAGGAGTATGGACTATCTTGCCTTGGATCTGTGATGTCTCTCACATCGGGATTTTGTTTGGGCCGAATTGATTGGAAATAAAATACTGAAAATTGATTGCCCCAAGTGTCTACTATCAATCATCAGCAAAGTGTTGGAAGGTACCATCAACAATGCTATCGAGACGTACTTACTCAGCAATAACTTACCCTACTTGGGTTCCGTCAGGGTCCCTCAGCTCCTGACCTCATTACAGCTTCGCCCAAACATGGACAAGAGAGCTGGGTTCCAGAGAAGGGGATGAGAGTGATTGTACTCAACATCAAGGCTGCGTTTGATTGAGTTTGACATTGAAGAGTACCACTGAAACTAAAATCAATGGGAATTAATGGGAAATCTCTCTACTGGTTCAAGCCATAACTCACACAATGGAAGATTATGGTGGTTGGAGGTAAATCATCTCAGTCTCAGGGCATCACTGTGGGAGTTTCCCTGGATAGTGTTCTTGGCCGAGCCTCGTTTGTGGCAGCAAGGTGGTACAGTGGTTAGCGCTGCTGCCTCACAGCGCTAAGGACACGGGTTCGATTCCAGCCACTGACTGCATAGAGTTTGCACATTCTCTCTGTGTCTACATGGATTTCCTGTGGGTGCTCCAGTTTCTTCCCACTGATGTGCGGAAGATGTACGGGTTAGGTTAAATTGGCCTTAGTGTCAGGGGGATTAGCAGGGTAAATGTGTGGGGTTACAGGAATAAGGCCTGGGTGGGATGCTGTCAGTACAGACTCAATGGGTCAAATGGCCTCCTTCTGTATTGTACGGATTCTATGATCTTCAGCTGTTTCCTCAATGGCTCTTCCTCCATCCCAAGATTAGAAGATTTTCAATGTTCAGTTCAAATGTTAATCCTGAGATATTGGAGCAGTTTGCATGAACATATAGAAAGACCTGGACAATGTTCAGATTTGGGCTGAGAAATGATAGTATTTTCTCACCATACAAGTGCCAAACAATGATCATCTCCAACAAGAGAGAATCTAGCCATCTCTCCTTAACATTCAATGGCATTGCTGTGTTTGTTTCTCTCACCATCAACATTCTGAAGCTTACCATTGGTCAGAATGTTAACTAAACCAGCCACATAAATAAAGGAGCTGCTCAGAAGCTGGAAATTCTGTGGTGAGTAACTCACCTCCTGACTCCCCAAAGCCTGTTCACCATCTACAAAACACAGGTCAAACGTACGATGGAATACTCTTCACTTGCCTGGATAAGTGCAGCCTCAACACTTAACAAACTCAACACCATCCAGGACAAAGCAGCCCACTTGGGTACGTGGGGAAACTGGGTATAGAGGGATATGGACCAAACGCAGACAATTGGGACAAGTTTGGAGGTTAAAAAAGGGGCAGAATGGGCAAGTTGGGCCCAAGGGCCTTTTTCCACGCAATAAGACTCTGTAACACTAATAGGAGTCAGAGGCTATTGGTGGTGAGTTACGAAGGATGGTAAGAGTGAGCCTTGTGCCAAAGTGTACCTGGTCTTTACCCCTCATTGCAGTCCTGCTGGGGATATAACTGCTACCCCTTCCGCAACCAATCATTCTCCCAAAGAACAAAATAGCATGGGAAACAGGCCCCTTGGTCCAACGAGCCCGCGCCGCCACCACCCCGATGTTTCCACTTCTACTCATGATCCCTGTCAATGTTTATAGAAATATGCATTGGAACCAAATTTGCGAGTCAATTTAGGGAGAATTTGTTCTGCCAATCAGCCTAAGAGCACATCTTTGGGGTGCGGGAGGAAACCAGGAGAAAACCCACACAAGCACAGGGAGAATGTGCAAACTCCCCGTGATGCACAGTGGCAGCTGTGTGTACCATCTACAAGATGCACGGCAGGAATTCACCAAGACTCTTTCTACAGCACCTTCCAACCCCATGACTGTTATCACCTGGAAGCCCAAGGGTAGCACCACCTAGAACCCACAACATGTGGACTGCAGCGAAGGCTATTCACCACCACCACCTTCTCAAGGACAACTAGGGCTGAGTAATAAATACTGGCCAGCCAGTGATGCCCGTGTACCATAAAAAAGAGTCACTCACCATCCTGATTTGGAAATATATCAAAGAACAAAGAACAAAACAGCGCAGGAAACAGGCCCTTTGGCCCAACGAGCCCACGCCGCCACCTCAATGTTCCCACCTCTACCCATGATCCCTGTCTATGTTTATAGATCTATGGATTAAAAACCAAATTTGAGACAATTTAGCGAGAATTTGTTTTGCCAATTAGCCTAAGAGCACATCTTTGGGATGTGGGAGGAAACCGGAGCACCCGGAGAAAACCCACGCAAGCACGGGGAGAATGCGCAAACTCCCACAGACAGAGGCCCAAATCCATGTATCTGCACAGCACAGCGATAGTCACTGAGCTGTCGTGTTGCCCATCAGATGGTCCAGGTCAAGCATACACTAACGACGTGAAGCACTAGGATACTCTCGAAAAAGATCCAAGAGCAGCCCTCTCACGACCCATCGCGTGTATGCCCCCTGTTAGACAACAAGGTGGACCAAAGCACCTGTAGGATAAAAACAAGTACATCAATATCATCATCTATTTACACACTTCCCAGGGACTCCCAAGGCTCATGATCCCTATTTTAAATCAGTTTTCTATACCCCTCCATTCCCATTCTGTTCATGTGCCATCTAAGTATTTCTTAAATAACTCCAGAGTGCCTGCCTCCACCACTTTACTTGGCAGCGCATTCCATACCCCCACCACCCTCTGTGTGAAAAAACTCCCTCTGGCATCCAAATTATACCTGACCCCCCCCCTCACCCTAAGCCCGTGACCCCTCATGCTATTCGAGTCCATCCTAGGAAAAAGCTTAACCCTGTTTACTCTATCTATCCCCTTCATAATCTTGTACAACTCTATTAGATCTCCTCTAAGTCTACGTCTTTCTAAGGAAAACAGTCCCAATTTGCCTAACCTCTCCTCGTAACTCAGACCTTCCATACCAGGCAGCATCACTCTCTCCAGAGTGTCCACATCCTTCCAGTAGTAAGGCGACTTTACTATCAATGGTCCTTCACTATCTCTGGCTTAAAATCCACCTGATGAAGAGGGGAACCTCGAAAGCTTGTGTTTTTACTATCAAATAAATTGGTTGGACTCAAACCTAGTGTTGTCAGACTTCTTATTGTGTTAAAATCCAGGAACGCCCTCTGTGACAGCACTGTGGGTGCACCTACCCCACAGCAATTACAGTGATTCACAAAGGCAGCTCACTACCACCTTCTTTAGGGTAATTAGGGATCGAACGCTGGCTGAGCCAGTGAGACAGATAGTGTTGAACAAACAAAAAATGAAATACTTGGATAGGGAGAATGGAACGGGAAGAGCCGGGGTGGGGAACTTTAAATGTCACAGAAAATTGAATGAATTGTATAGCACAGAAGGAGGTTCATGATTCAATCTTCATATTAACTTGGCTTCATTTTCTCCTTTTATCCTCTTGTTTTTTTGCATCTCTCTTTAGTGATCAATTTGTTTTCTCTTTTTCCTCTTTCTTTCCATCACCTCTGTTCCCTTCTCATTTACAATTCCTTATGAAATATACTGTTAATAATTTTTCACCCCTCTCTCTCCCTCTCTGCTGGTAATCTCACCTTCCTTGCCCACTGGTAATTTTGAGTTTTTTGGTTGTATCTGCACTGGTGGATATTAGTCCGCCTTATTTTCCAGTGGGTCTGAATGAGAGGTTCAATTCCATCCAAAGCACACAAGCAATGGTGGATGAATCTTTCAAAACTATCAGGCATTAATTAGGAATTTTATTTCACTGGTGTAATAACAACTCAAATTTCACAAATCCACTGGCTGTGATTTGAATCGTAATTAATCAGGTCACTTCCATCAGATCTAAACCAGAAATATCCCATTTTCTGGGGGCGATTATTAGGCAGAAGCTGCTTTTGACATCCATTGATGACCTGAGAATTTTGCAGTTATACAAATGAGTTTGTAGAGTTATACAAACTGTAAACTGAATCCAAATTAAGATCAAATAACTTTCAATGAAACATTAGCCCAAGTATTAAATTAGTTCAAATTTCTAAAGGTTACCGAGAAACTAAAAGAGACTGGATAGATTGGGACTTTTTTCAGGAGCCTATGAGGCTGAAGGGTGATCTTATAGAGGTCTATAAAAATAATGAGGGGCCGCTAAATAGTCAATATCTTTTCCCAAGAGTAAAGAGTCTAAGGCTAGAGGGCATAGGTTTAAAGTGAGAGGGGAGTGAGACAAAAAGGCCCAGAGGGGTAATTTTTTTCACACAGAGTGTGGTGAGTGTATGGAGCAAGGGTATTGCCATAGGTAGCAATAGGGGCAGGTACAATTTTATCTTTTAAAAAGCATTTAGACAGTTACATGGGTAAGGTGGGCACAGAGGGATATGGACCAAATGCAGACAATTGGGACAAGTTTGGAGGTTAAAAAAGGGGCAGAATGGACAAGTTGGGCCGAAGGGCCTATTTCCACGCAATAAGACTCTATAACTCTAATAGGAGTCAGAGGCTGTTGGTGGTGAGTTACGAAGGATGGTAAGAGTGAGCCTTGTGCCAAAGTGTGCCTGGTCTTTACCCCTCGTTTCAGTCCTGCTGAGGGTGTACAGTTTGCCCATGAGTAAAATAGAATCTGTATTGCTCTCAATACCATTGGATTAGAGAGAAGACCCTGCAGTTGCTTGAGGTTTAGGTTAACCCAAGCCTTGCACCATTTGGAAGTCAACCTTCTTTTGATTTGATTTATTCTTCTCACTTATTGGTTATAGTGATAACTATTGTTCCTCCACCCACTAATGGAGCCAGCCAGTCAGGCTGAGGGGGACTAATACAGGAGACCCCCCAATAGGCTGGAACCCTGAAGGCCCCACACCTTCAAAGGATGCCATCTGGGGGTACACTGTGCAGACTGCCAACAGCTCAGCAATCAGCCTTGACCCTGGATATGATGTTAGAAAATGAACTTTGAGAAATGCATGAGCATTAAAGTAATGCAGGAGTGTTTTCCCTTGTTTCTGACTTGTTAAAATATGTACAATATATTTTGTTTTCTGTAACTCTTCATAATCTTGTCACTGTATTAGACCACGGGGTTTCTTATATTACTCATAATGTAATACCAAGAGTGGAGAAAGAAACAGATATTATTCCTCAGTGAGGTATTCTTGTGTCTTTTTGTATTCTTTATTGAATGTTCATGTGAGTTGGTAACTCTGTGATGATTATTTTGTGGGCACAGCTGGCATCCTGTATACGGGCACTGGAGGATAGTGGCACATGTTACTTCCCCGTGGGTATAAATGAGAGATTCCATTCCATCCAAAGAACACAAACAATGGGGCTGGCTATTACATGGATGTGCAGGTACTCCAGATATGTCCTTGGCGTAAGTACTCAGTAGTGAGTATGTACGACAAAGCTCTACTTCCTCTTCTAACCTAGATTGTAGAGGACACAGCTTTAGAATTAACTTGACCAGCAGGGTATGTCTACACCCCAGGAAGGTGATGGAGGTCAGGCATGAGAGCAATGGATCATGAAGATGCATCATTATTGTGCACACCTTGTGTGGGTGAAGTTGCCCTTGGCATCCCTTACCCACCTCTCATGCCCCTGGCATCAATTTAGATTTATGGTCTCCTCATGTTTTGACAAGCCCTTGTCGTGTGAGGAGGGTTGCTTGCACTGGTGCTTATCGATGGTTCTCATTTATTCAATTAATTATTAGGGAGTTGTTTTAGTCAGGCAATGGTGTGCAATGTTAACTCCACCCACCTAAATTGGCCCTCCTCCCTCTTCAATCAAACTTTACAGCAAGGCCCAGATTATATTGAATCTAACTTCTGGGATCTGTCCCTATGCCTTTTACCCTCCCCTGTCTTCCTTACACTTCCCTCAATCACCCCTAACACCCCGCCCCCCACCCCCCCAACATAACCTTTCCTCATTTCTCTGTTCCCCTTTAACACTCCATACTGCAACCCCTACCCTTGATCTGATTAGCATTCCCCCCCACAATACATCTCTGCCTCTGTGCTTACACCCATGTTCATTGCAATGCCCCATCTGACCCTGAACCCTGCCATTGTGCTCCTCCATGCTTTTGTTCCCTTCCCGTGACCCACTGCATGAGCGAATCCAATGCCCGACCCTGGATCACTTGACCCCAGACTAGGTACAACTCCTCCTGTAAGTAGTGCCAACCTGTTCATCCATTATGTTATTGATGGTTTGCACACAGTTACTGTTCACACACATTATTACATCTCTCTGCCATGGCAGTTGCAACATAAATGGGAATATGTGGATGGAGTGGTCATGTGATATCATAAAGACGCAGTGACTTAAAGGGAGTATGGGAATTCTCCCAGAGCACAGTCCGCCAACGAATAAACTATTGTTTGTTACAATCTTTTGTATCCAATCTTTAGGAATGATTACAGTTTATTTTAACTGCCATAATCTTGCATATCAGATGTTCTCCCAAACTCTTTGCTCCCATACAGACTGCCCCAGCCTGCATGCTCATTAACATTTAATCATAGAAACCCCACAGTGCAGAAGGAGGCCATTTGATGCATGGAGTCTGCATCGACCACAACCCCACCCAGGCCCTACGCCCCATATCCCTACGTATTTACCCACTAAGCCCTCTAACCTATGCATCTCTAAGCGGCAATTTTTAGCACGGCCAATCAACCTCACCGCACATCTTTAAACTTTGCACATTAGGAGGACATCCTTTTGTAGGGGAACCCAGAAGAGGTGAACCTTAGATTGTGAGCCTTCATATAGCTGGAGAATAGGAGAAACACGGAATGCAAAGACATAGGGCCCAGAAAATAAATTCCCTTTCCCTCCTCTGAGGATCAGGCAAAGGAATAATGCAGGGGATTGCCATGTAACATGACAGGGATTAGCAGGGTAAATATGTGGGTTATGGGGAAAGGGTTGGGTGGGATTGTAGGCAGTGCAAACCTGGTGGTCCAAATGCCCTCTTTCTACACTAAAGAGATTCTAATGATTCTAATTGTGTTTGGACAACAAGCAGAGGGTTGCAAAGTGACTAGTCATTCTCCGACCTCACCCCCGTCTGGATTCTTTGACCCTGCTACAGTGAATGGAGATTTGGCTGATTCTCTCTGGCAGTGGGCTGAGCGAGACTGGAGAATTCTGGCTATTGCTTCAGTCTCACAGCAGAGGAGACATTCCACCCTCACTCTTTATAAATGCCTTAAAACAGTAAATTGAGGTCAAGCACTGAGCTGCTGAATCTCACCATTGTCCAGGGTGGAGAGAGGACTATGTACCTTTAAAAACTTACTTTTGTTGGTTCAAGCTACCAAAAAAACAGCAAATTTAAACGAAAACCAAGATTATTGAAAGTGAACTGAGCAGCTTTAGAAAACATTGTTCTATCTCACAAGGTGAAACACTTCCAACAAGTTTCTCCTGAAGAAAGAAAATAGATTTTAACAAACATTCACTTATTACATTCATCCATCAAAGAGATTTCTGGTCCAATGCACTGAAACTTGACATCTCAATTTTGGTTTGCTAACCCCTAAGATTTGCATAGTGGAATCGTTGAATATGAACTCCTTGGGGATTGATAATTATCTCTCCAGGTGAAGCTTACATACCAAGCCCTGTAAAAAGCAGGCCCCTGAGCAGATCCATTATTGTAATGAGCAGGTTGAGAACTGTTTGTTTTCACCACAGGAGTGTGGTTTCTCTTTACTTTTCTGCAATAAAGAATTGTTTCTTTACAGACCACTCCTGGAGTTTAGTATCCTTAAGGAAAGAGCTGATTCTATCTGATAAAAGATACTTTAGCCTCTGAGTCTAAACATAGCTCTGAGATTCTGCAATTCTTTCTTGGAAACAAGAAAATCAGTCTTGAGTGGGAATAACCCTGTCCACAGGAATTTACTGCAATAATCATGTTGGTTTAAATATAAAGCCTGCAGACACTGGGAATGATTCATAAGGTTCATAATAGAGTTTTATTTGGATTGTAATACTTGCTTTGCATCCGATCACAAAAGAAGAATCCTAAAGTTTTCACATCAAACATAAAGTGTCCTTTCAGGTGTAACTCATTCAAATGATCGTAATCAGCCATAGGAATACCTCTTCAACCTTTAAGGATTTGTATGTTTGGATTCCCTGACTAACTCAGTGATAATGCACAGGGGGGGGGGGGGTGCTTTATCCTACCTGTCTCATCTTTTCATAATAGAAACATAGAAAAACTACAGCACAATACAGGCCCTTCAGCCCACAAAGTTGTGCCGAACATGTCCCTACCTTAGAGATCACTAAGCTTACCTATAACCCTCTATCTTACTAAGTTCCATGTACTTATCTAATCCTATCAAATCTGCCTCCACTACCATTGGCAGCAGCCCATTCCAGGCACCCAACCACCCTCTGAGTGAAAAATTTATCCCTGACATCTCCTCTGCACCTACACCCCAGCACCTTAAGCCCTGGGAAAAAGCCTCTGACTATGCACTCGGTCAATACTTCTCAGCATCCTATATACCTCTATCAGGTCATCCCTCATCCTTCATGTCTCCAAGGAGAAAAGGCCAAGCTCCCCCAACCTATCCTCATAAGACATGTTTCTATCACAGCCCCATAATTTCAATAACAATTCTCCATTTTTCAACTTTTTCTTAATTGGAATGCTAATCAATCTGAGATGCACCCTCCCCAATGTCTCAAGCCCCTCTGGACATTGTAGAGTCCAAGAGCACATAGACAGTGCTTGGCACTGATGTCTCACAGTAAGAACCTGTACTTAACCCTCTCTCCACTCACATTGTCTGTATCTCTAAGACTTGATTACCTGTAAAGTCTCGCTTCCAAACATTATTTTGTAAATTGAGTTTGTGTCTTTATATGTCTTGTTTGTGAACAGAACTCCCACTCACCTGATGAAGGAGCAGCGCTCTGAAAACTTAGTGCTTTTGCTGCCAAATAAACCTGGTGCTGTGAGGCTCTTTACTCTTTTTTTCCCCTTCCAACGCCGGCATCTCCACATCATGGCCTCACAGTGGCAGAGACCCAGGTTCAATTCCAGCCTCGCATCACTGTCTGTATGTAGTTTGTACATTCTCCCCGTGTCTGCATGAGTTTCCTCTGGGTGCTCCAGTTTGCTCCCACACTCGTGTGGGTTAGGTGAATTGGCCATGTGAAATTCAGTGTCAGAAAGATGGGTTTACGTGGGTAAGACCTTGGTGGGGTTGTCGATGCAGACTCAATGGGCCAAATGGCTTCCTTCTGTGCTGTAGGGATTATATGATTCTAACACTCCAAAAGAGGCCATATTAAGATTTATTTAGGCTCAGTAGGTGTTTATATTATTATCAGTGCTATTTCTGCTTTGAGGATTGGAAGTACACTAGAATTAGGGTAAAAACCTATTTATACACAGAAGCTGAGAAATGAAACTTTCAATGCAAACTATATCCATATAAACAAACCTGCCATTTGCATTGCTCTGGCCTCACAGCTACACTCTCCTTAATGTTTGGGCCTTTGGCAATAAAGGGTGTTTATAATTTCCCGGTGCAACTTTAATAACTTTGGATGTGCAGATGATAGAAGCAACTTGCAAGTGGAGCAGGCAAACCTAACTCGTAAAGAGTTTTAGTGCTCTGCTGATAATGTTGTTAATGAGGTGTTAATGTTTTCCTGTTTGACAGCCACGGAGG
Source organism: Sphyrna mokarran (assembly GCA_024679065.1). NCBI lineage: Eukaryota > Metazoa > Chordata > Chondrichthyes > Carcharhiniformes > Carcharhinidae > Sphyrna > Sphyrna mokarran. The sequence continues at coordinate 36,883,780 of JAGIQG010000028.1, forward strand.
TGAAGCATGTACAATGGCTTGCAGAGCTGATGCGTGTAACAACTGGCGGAAAAAATTATCTCTGTACATGTCAAGTGCCTTGCACAGGAGCTCACTGAATTATTAGACATAAATGTTTTAATTATGCCTCCATCCAAAATTAATCAAGTTGCTCGAGGACTTTCTAAATGCCCCTGTAATTACCCAAACCACTCAGTACTCACCCAAACCACCCTGCTATGCTGGAAAGGAATGTTTCTGTTCCATTTTATTTATCACGCTCTCTGCTTTGTCCATGGCAGTGTGTAATCCTAGGAAATGGAATATTTTCCAATTTCACGAATCCAACATCAGCTGCAAACACTTTCAGCTGTAGAGAAACACATTAATTTGAGTTTGATTCCATTGTTACCTACCCAATCATAACCTGATGAAAGAGCAGCACTCTGTAAGCTTGTGGGTAGCACGGTAGCACGGTGGTTAGCACTGCTGCTTCACAGCTCCAGGGTCCTGTGTTCGATTCCTGGCTCGAGTCACTGTCTGTGTGGAGTTTGCATGTTCTCCCCGTGTCTGCATGGGTTTCCTCCAGGTGCTCCAGTTTCCTCCCACAGTCCAAAGATGTTCTGGTTTGGTTGATTGTCCATGCTAAGGAATTGCTCTTTACTATTCAGGGATGTGTAGGTTAATGGGTATAATATGTAGGGATATGGGGGTAGGCCCTGGATGGGATTGTGTTTGGTGCAGACTTGATGGGCCTAAGGGCCTCTTCCTGCACTGTAGGGTTTCAATGAGTGATTCCAAATTAACCTGTTGGACTTTAACATGTTTAAGTGTTGTGAGACTTCTTACTGTGCCTACAATGCCAACGCCAACATCTCCAAATCATAACCCAGAGTATCACATGCTTTGACTTCTCTTCCTGCTTCTGCATGATTCCCTCAGGGTCTATCTTTGGTAACTTCCCAGTTCTCATCTATGTTTTGTATTAAGGGGTGATTCTCAGACTGGCCTGAGAATCCAGCCAGGAATCCTGATGACTGATTAAATCACTGTTACTGTCAGGTCACTGAAAGTGCCAATGCGAGTGGAGAAGGTAGTCAAGAAGGCACTTGGCATACTTAGCTTCATCAGCCGGGGCATTGAGTTTCATAATTCACAAGTCATGTCACAGCTTTATAGAACCTTAGTTAGGCCACACTTGCAATACAGTGTTCAATTCTGCTCGCCAAACTACCGGGAAGATGTGGAGGCTTTGGAGAGGGTACGGAAAAGATTTAAAAGAATAAAGAGCAAAGAACATTACAGCGCAGGAACAGGCACTTCGGCCCTCCAAGTCTGCACTGACCACATCTTCCTAACTAGACTGTTTGTATCCCTGTATTCATAATCTGTTCTTGTGGCTATCTAAATAATTCTTAAATGATCCTTGCTTGGCAGTGCATTCCAGGCCCCCATCACCCTCTGTGTAAAATACGTCCCCTGCATATCCATATTGGACCTTACCCTCCTTACCTTGAACTTGTACAAAACTCTAGTGCGGCCGCACTTGGAGTATTGTGTACAGTTCTGGTCCCTGCATTATAAGAAAGATGTGGAGATATTGGCGAGGGTACAGAGGAGGTTTACCAGGATGTTGCCTGGTATGGAAGGCAGGTCTTATGAAGAGAGGGTGAGAGATTTGAGGTTGTTTTCGTTAGAAAGAAGGCGGCTAAGAGGAGACCTTATTGAAACATATAAGATGATTAGAGGTTTAGATAGGGTGGACAGTGATAGCCTTTTTCCTAGGATGGAGGAAGCTAGCACGAGGGGACATAGCTTTAAATTAAGGGGTGGTGGTTTTAGGACAGATGTCAGAGGTAGGTTCTTTACCCAGAGGGTGGTAAGGGTATGGAATGCCTTGCCTGCGTCAGTTGTAGATGCGCCAAGTTTGGTGGCGTTTAAGAGGTTAGTAGATAAGTGTATGGATGAAAAGGGAATGGTTTAGGTTAGGGGGTCACTGCTTGTTCCTAATTGGTCGGCGCAACATCGAGGGCCGAAGGGCCTGTTCTGCGCTGTAATGTTCTATGTTCTATGTTGTGACCCCTTGTGTTTGTCATTTCTGACCTGGGAAAAAGCTTCCAACTCTTCACCCTATCTACACCCTTCATAATTTTATAAACTTCTATTAGGTCGTGCCTCAACCTTTGTCTTTTCAGGAAGAACAACCCTACTTTACTCAATCTCAGCTCATAGCTAATACCCTCCATACCAGGCAACATCCCGGTAAACCTTTTCTGCACTCTCTCCAAAGCCTACACATCCTTCCGATAGTGTGGCGACCAGAACTGGACACAATATTCCTGATGTGGCCTAAACAACATTCTATATAACTGCAACATCAAATGCCAACTTTTATACTCTATGCCCCGTCTAATAAAGGCAAGCATGCCATATGCCTTCTTCACCACTTTTTCCACCTGTGCTGCCATCTTTAAGGGTCTGTGGACTTGCACACTCAGGTCCCTCTGTGTATCTATACTCCTGATGGTTCTACCATTTATTGTATACTCCCCCTTGCATTAGACCTACCAAAATGCATCACAGAGCAGATAGTCAGAAGCTTTTTCTTGGATGGAAGAGTCAATTACTGGGGGCATAGGTTTAAGGTATGAGGGGCAAGGTTTAAAGGAGACACATGAGGCAATTTTTTACACAGAGTGGTGGGTGTCTGGGACTCATTGCCAGGGGAGCCAGTGAAAACAGATACAGTAGTGAGTTTTAAGGGGTGTCCTACAGATACTTTGGTCCACCTTGTCTAACAAGGGGCATACACGCAATGGGTCATGAGAGGGCTGCTCTTGGATTTTTTTCAAGAGTATCCTAGTGCTTCACGTTGTTAGTGTACGCTTGACCTGGACCATTTGATGGGCAACACGACAGCTCAGTGACTATCGCTGTGCTGTGCAGATACATGGATTTGGGCCTGTGTCTGTGGGAGTTTGTGCATTCTCCCCGTGTCTATGTGGGTTTTCTCCGGGTGCTTCGGTTTCCTCCCACATCCCAAAGATGTGCTCTTAGGCTGATTGGCAAATCAAATTCTCCCTAAATTGCCTCAAATTTAGTTCTAATGCATAGATCTATAAACATAGACAGGGATCACATGTAGAAGTGGGAACATCAAGGTGGCGGCATGGGCTCATTGGGTCGAAAGGCCTGTTTCCTGTACTGTTTTGTTCTTTGTTCTTTGGATAAATACAAAATTCGGATGGGAACAGAGGGATATGGCTCCTGGGAGGGTAGGGGTTTCAGTTCAGTCAGCAGCATGGTGGTGCAGGCTTGGGGGGCTGAAGGGCTGTAATTTACTTTATTCTTTGAATTTGGCGAGAAGGCCAAATCAGGGTTCTCACCCAGTGTCTGATGTATGGCGAGTCTCAGATTCTCACCCAGTGCTTACTTGTTTGAGCTGCTGCTAGTTATAGCCAGTTTTTTTTTTAAACAGGCTTTCTCTTTGATCTGAAGCCCTCCCGTGAAAGACCAGGTGCTCAATCTGACTGCTTTTCTTTTTTGTTGTGGTTCTTTTGCAAACATCATGCCTGTAATGGAATAGAAAGTGCTTGAAAAGCTCAGCAGGTCTGACAGCCTCTGTGGAGAGAGAACAGTTTTGAATCTGGATGACCCTTGTTCAGAGACTGTACCAGAGGTTGTTTGCAGCCATCGAAGAAGCATAGAAAATCCATGGCAGCTGGAGTTTAATTTAGACAAATATGAAATAGATTTTGGTAGATTGAATCAGGGCAGGACTTACTCAGATAATGGTAGTGGGCTGGGGAGAGTTCCAGAGCAAAGAGATCCAGGGGTACAGGTTCATAGGTCCTTGAAAGTGGAGTCACAGTTGGATAGAGTGGTGGAGAAGGCATTCAGGATGCTTGGTTTCATTGATCAGAAGATTTAGCTAATTGGATTAGGAATTGGCTGGCAGATAGAAGACAGAGGGTGGTGGTTGATGGGAGATATTCATCGTGGAGTTCGGTGACGAGTGGTGTGCCTCAGGGGTCTGTTTTGGGGCCCCTGCTGTTTGTAATTTTTATAAATGATCTGGATGAGGGTATTGAGGGATGGATCAGTAAATTTGCAGATGACACTAAAGTCGGTGGAGTGGTAGATAGTGAAGAGGGGTGTTTTAGTTTACAGAGTGACTTGGACAAGTTGCAGAGCTGGGCCGAGAGGTGGCAAATGGAGTTTAATGTGGAAAAGTGTGAGGTAATGCAATTTGGCAGGAACAATAAATGTGTAGAGTATAGGGCTAATGGTAGGGCTCTTAATAGTGTTGAGGAACAGAAGGATCTTGGTGTATGTGTCAATAGATCCCTGAAAGTAGGCAGTCAAGTGGATAAAGTTGTTAAGAAGGCATATGGAGTCTTAGCTTTATTGGTAGGGGGATTGAATTTAGGAGCCGCAGCATCATGTTGCAACTGTACAAAACTCTAGTGCGGCCGCACTTGGAGTATTGTGTGCAGTTCTGGTCGCCACATTATAAGAAAGATGTGGAGGCATTGGAGAGGGTACAGAGGAGGTTTACCAGGATGTTGCCTGGTATGGAGGGCAGGTCCTATGAAGAGAGGTTGAAGGATTTGAGGTTGTTTTCGTTAGAAAGGAGGCGGCTAAGAGGGGATCTTATTGAAGCATATAAGATGATTAGAGGTTTAGATAGGGTGGACAGTGATAGCCTTTTTCCTAGGATGGAGAAAGCTAGCACGAGGGGACACAGCTTTAAATTAAGGGGTATGAGTTATAGGACGGATATCAGAGGTAGGTTCTTTACTCAAAGAGTGATTAGGGAGTGGAATGCCCTGCCTGCAGCTGTTGTAGATGCGCCAAGTTTGGTGGCGTTTAAGAGGTTAATTGATAAGTATATGGAAGAGAAGGGAATGGTTTAGTTTGGAGGGGCATTGCTTTTTATTTTGGTCGGCACAACATCGAAGGCCGAAGGGCCTGTTCTGTGCTGTAATGTTCTATGTTCTATGTTCTATGAGTTGCGAAGTCTTGTTGAAGTTGTACAAGACGTAGCTGAGGTCACACTTGGAACACTGTGTGCAATTCTGGTCACCCTATTATAGAAAGGATATTATTAAACTGGAACGAGTGCAGAAAAGATTTACTAGGGTTGTCCCGGGGCTTGATGGATTGAGTTATAAGGAGAGGCTAGATAAACTGGGACTTTGGAGTGTAGGAGGCTGAAAGGTGATCTTATAGAGGCCTATAAAATAATGAGGGGCACATATCAGCTTATTTATGTGTTACAAACAGGCTTACATTAATACTGCAATGAAATTACTGTGAAAAACCCCTAGTTGCTACACTCCGGCACCTCTTCAGGTACACTGAGGGAGAACTTAGCATAGCCAATGCACCATGCCAGCCTGTGAGCATGGTAGATATCATTTACAATGGGTTATAGAACATAGAACATAGAACATTACAGCGCAGAACAGGCTCTTCCGCCTTCGATGTTGCGCCGACCAATTAAGAAAAAGCAATGACCCTCTAAACTAAACCATTTCCTTTTCGTCCATAAACTTATCTACTAACCTCTTAAACGCCACCAAACTTGGTGCATCTACAACTGCAGCAGGCAGGGCATTCCATACCCTTACCACCCTCTGGGTAAAGAACCTACCTCGGATGTCTGTCCTATAACTACCACTCCTTAATTTAAAGCTATGTCCCCCGTGCTAGCTTTCTCCATCCTAGGAAAAAGGCTATCACTGTCCACCCTATCTAAACCTCTAATCATCTTATATGTTTCAATAAGGTCTCCTCTTAGCCGCCTCCTTTCTAACGAAAACAACCTCAAATCCCTCAGCCTCTCTTCATAAGACCTGCCCTCCATACCAGGCAACATCCTGGTAAACCTCCTCTGTACCCTCTCCAATGCCTCCACATCTTTCTTATAATGTGGGGACCAGAACTGCACACAATACTCCAAGTGCGGCCGCACTAGAGTTTTGTACAGTTGCAACATGGCGTTGCGGCTCCGAAATTCAATCCCCCTACCAATAAAAGCTAAGACTCCATATGCCTTCTTAACAACCTTATCGACTTGATTGCCAACTTTCAGGGATCTATGCACATATACACCAAGATCCCTCTGTTCATCAACACTATTAAGAGTCCTACCATTAGCCCTATACTCTACACATTTGTTATTCCTGCCAAAGTGAATTACCTCACACTTTTCCACATTAAACTCCATTTGCCACCTCTCGGCCCAGCTCTGCAACTTGTCCAAGTCTCTCTGCAAACTATAACACCCCTCTTCACTATCTACCACTCCTCCGACTTTGGTGTCATCCGCAAATTTACTAATCCATCCTTCAATACCCTCATCCAGATCATTTATAAAAATTACAAACAGCAGGGGCCCCAAAACAGACCCCTGAGGTACACCACTTGTCACCGAACTCCAAGATGAATATCTTCCATCAACCACCACCCTCTGTCTTCTATCTGCTAGCCAATTCCTAACCCAATTAGCTAAATCACCCTCAATCCCATACATCTGCATTTTCTGCAGAAGTCTTCCATGGGCCACCTTATCAAACGCCTTACTAAAGTCCATATATACCACATCAACCGCCTTACCCCCATCCACCTCTTTGGTCACTTTTTCAAAAAACTCAATGAGGTTAGTAAGGCACGACCTACCCTTCACAAAACCATGCTGACTATCCCCAATCAATTCATTTCTCTCTAAATAACTATAAATCCTATCCCTAATAATTCGCTCCAATACTTTGCCCACAATAGAAGTAAGACTCACCAGCCTATAATTCCCCGGAAAGTCTCTCTTCCCCTTTTTGAACAATGGGACCACATTCGCTATCCTCCAGTCTTCCGGAACTATACCCGTAATCAACGACGACCTGAAGATCAGAGCCAGAGGCTCTGCAATCGCGTCTCTCGCCTCCCAGAGAATCCTAGGGTAAATCCCGTCCGGCCCAGGGGACCTATCTAACTCCAAACCCTCAAGTTGGTTGGCACAGCATGGCTGCCTCACAGCACTAGGGACCCAGATTTGTTTCTTGGCTTGGGTCACTGCATGGAGCTTGCATGTTCTCCCCGTGTCTGCGTGGGTTTTCTCAGGTGCTCTGGTGTCCTCCCACAGTCTGAAAGACGTGCTGGTTAGGTGCATTGTCCATGCTAATGTTAGATACATTGTCCATGCTAAATTCTCCTTCAGTGTAGCCGAACAGGCGCCGAAGTGTAGCAACTAGGAGATTTTCACAGTAACTTCATTACAATGTTAATGTAAGCTGACTTGTGATACTAATAAATAATCTTTAAGCATCAAAATCCCCATCCCCACCATCTTTAATTGGACTATATTTTACAGATGGGCTAATAAAACTGCTAGTGATGAGATTGCTTCTGGTAAAACCACAGACCATTTCTGCTACTGGGAGCTGTGAATCTTCGACTTACTTTTCACCCTGACATTAGGGTTGCCATACCCACAGGCAAAGTGCACACCAAGATAACAAATAAAACAGACCAGGAAAGAACCTTGGATTAGAAAGTGACAAACATGCTGATGTTGGTTATACATCAGTGAGCTACTTAATTTTTTGACTCCAAAATGTCAGAAAATAGCTCCCCTCTCTGACCCCAATCAGTTGCAGCCGAGCGAGATTCCCAACTCCGACCTGTAATAAAGGATTAACTCTGCTTTCCAAAATCACTCTTCCATGTTGAAAGAAGATACCATTAACTCAAGGGAAACTTCAAGAAAAGAAACGCCAAAAGCCCATTACTACAGCTTAACTGTAATCTTCTGCCTCCATGAGTGTAAATTAAAAGTGCACTAATGTTTAAAATTGAAAATCGACCATTCTCTATCCCCTCAACAATCCCCTGCACCATATGGAGTGACCTTTATCAAGTAATTGGCAATTGATTTCGTGATTAGTGAGATCACAGCTTGGGTCAAATAAAGGTCTCAGTCCACCTCTCCCCGTTTCGTGAAAGCCCTCTCTTTCACCAACATAGGGAATTCTGCAATGAATTTATCAGAAACACAACATAGATTCATGGAAATATTGAGAAGGAAAATATGCAACCAATTGTGTATGTGCTAGTCAACAATTGTATCTGATCCCACTCTTGGGCTCTTGGTCCATATCCTTGACTGTTACAGCACTTCAAATGGAGCTGTAACTATATCTGAGAAGGTTGGAGAATTTCTGCCTCTTGCAGGTGAAGTCCCAGGCTTGCATTACCCTTTGAAAACATTTTTCCTCTTCTCCCCTCTAATCCTTCAAACAATCCCGATCAATCTCTGTCCCTCAGGCACTGACCTCTCTTTTAAGCCTTTGCCTATCTACTCAATCAGATCCCTCACAATTTCAAGCACCAAACTCTCCTCAGTGTCCTCTGCCTCCAAGAAAACGGCTCCCACTTATCCAATTTTTCCTCATTGTCAATATTATACACTGTTTGCAAAATAATTGTAAATCTTCTCTCTACCCTCTCTGGCATTGTCACGTCTTCACTGTAATGCAGTGACTTGATTTGATTTATTATTGTCACATGTATTTGTATACAGTGAGAAGTGTTGGCTCTTGCACAGGCAAAGCAAATCGTTCATAGAAAAGGAAAGGAGAGAGTGCAGAATGTAGTGTTACAATCGTAGCTAGGACGTGGAGAAAGAGCAACTTAATGCAAGGTAGATCCATTCAAAAGTCTGGCGGCAGCAGGGTACAAGCTGTTCTTGAGTCAGTTGGTACATGACCTCAGACTTTTGTATTTTTTCCCGATGAAAGAGAGGATGACCAGGGTGCATTGGGTCCTTGATTATGCTGGCTGCTTTTCTGAAGCAGTGGGAAGTGTCAATGGATGGGAGGCTGGTTTACATGCTGGACTGGGCTTCATTCGTGAGCCTTTGTAGTTTCTTGCCGTCTTGGTCAGAACAGTATACCAAACTGTATACGACCTGAAAGAATGCTTTCTATGATGCAAATGTAGAAGTTGGTGAGTTGTAGTAGACATGCCAAATTTGCTTAATCTCCTGAGAAAACAGAGGCATTAGTGGACTTTCTTAAGTATAGCATCAGCATGGAGGGACCAGCACACATTGTTGGTGATCTGAACACCTAAAGATTTGAAGCTTTCCACTATTTCTACTTTGTTCCTATTGATGTAGACAGGGGCATGCCTTCCAGTACATTTCCTAAAATCTTTCATTTTCTTGAGATTGAGGGAGAGAATATTGTTATTCACCAGATTCTCTATCTTATTCCTATACTTGTACAATGTACAGTGAACCACAACACAGTACTCCAGCTGTGGCTGAATGAATGCTTTCTCTAGCTCTGTTATAACCTCCCTGTTCTTATACTCTGTGCCTCAGCTAATAAAGAAAGCATCTGTTATATATTTAAATGGTTGTATGATTGCTTTCAGAGTAGATAACATGTTTTGATCATGATGTCATTAGGGTGTTTCAGATGCTGCTTTTTTTTTTGGTTTATACCCTGTACAGGCAAAATCTCTTATAATAAACCTGTTGTTTAGTTTGAATCTACACTTGCAAACTGCCTGTTTTTGTGTAAAACCTACATCCCCTGACATAGTTAGGACATTATGGCATTCTTTATGCATTCTTCACTATCTTATCTACATGTTCTGATATCTGCATGATCTGTAGACACACACCCCAATGTCCCTGCACGCTTCTCAGTCACCTATTGGCAAGAGGCACCATGGTTTTTGGTGCTGTCTCACAGTGCCAGTGACTAGGGTTTAATTCTGACCTCAGGTGACTGTCTGTGTAGAGTTTGCACACTTTCTCCCCATGTCTGTGTGGGTTTTCTTTGGGTGCTCCAGTTTCCTCCGACAGTCCAAAGATTAGATAGTCTAACTGTGGGGTTATAAGGATAGAGTGGAAGGGCAGTGATCTTGAGTACAAAACTTTTTTGCTGAGTTTGCAAGGTCGATGGGCCAGAAAGGCTTTTCCTGCACTGAAGGGATTCTATTGTTTGTCTTCACCAACTCTAACCTCACACTTCTTCAGATAAATTCCTTTGTCTACTATTCTATCCACCAGCTCAATCTATTACAGTACGTGCACTGCTCTGGTCATCATATTATAAAGAGAATATAGACACCACACAAGGTGCAGAGAAGGTTTATTGAATGGGCCAGCTCCTACGCCTAATGGTCTGAAGATGAAAACAGAAATACTTGGCAATGGCCAGCTCACTGGCTATGACACATTGTTTCTGGAGTTTCCTCGCTTTGATCGCAGGATTCTGTACTTGGCATATTGCTTTCATTCTTTCTGCCCGTCTCTAATTGCCCTTGAGAAGGTGGTAGTGGTGAAACACCTTTGTGAATTCCTGCAGTCTGTATGGTGCAGGCACACCCATCATGCTGTTAGAGAAAGAATTCCAGGATTTTGACCCAGAGACAGTGAAAGAACGGTGATGTACTTCCAAGTCAGGATGGTGAGTGACGTGGAGGGAACTTAGTTTAAAATATAAATTTATTGCAAGTTGTAGCATTAAGCTTGTGCGCTATACAGACAAAGCATACCATTCATAGAGCATGCATAGGGGAGAAGGGTTTGATTTATTATTGTCACATGTATTGGGATACAGTGAAAAGTATTGTTTCTTGCATGCTATACAGATAAAGCATACCATTCATAGAGTACATAAGAGAGAAGGATTTGATTTATTATTGTCACGTATTAAGATACAGTGAAAAGTATTGTTTCTTGTTCACGATACAGACAAAGCATACCATTCATAGAGTACATGTTTTTTTGTGACATTCTGTAATGTTTATCACAATAAAAGCTCCTATTTAAAACATGGAATCTTGCTGCATGGTCTTTTCAATGAATAACTGGGAATTGTTATGGACAGGGGGGAGAAATGATAAGGATAACTTCTCTTTTTCCCTTCTCTTGACAGATCAATGGCAGTGACCTGGATTTTCCTGCCCACAGGTGGAACCAAAAAATCCGAGCCTGTGTTTTTAACAAAGGAAAAGTGCTTCAACCACCTGAGTGCTGCCAGGGAGATATTAGAACATAGAACATAGAACAATACAGCACAGAACAGGCCCTTCGGCCTTCGATGTTGTGCCGACCAAAATAAAAAGCAATGCCCCTCCTAACTAAACCATTCCCTTCTCATCCATATACTTAGCAACTAACCTCTTAAACGCCACCAAACTTGGCGCATCTACAACAGCTGCAGGCAGGGCATTCCACTCCCTAATCACTCTTTGAGTAAAGAAACTCCCTCTGATATCCGTCCTATAACTCATACCCCTTAATTTAAAGCTGTGTCCCCTCGTGCTAGCTTTCTCCATCCTAGGAAAAAGGCTATCAATGTCCACCCTATCTAAACCTCTAATCATCTTATATGCTTCAATAAGATCCTCTCTTAGCCGCCTCCTTTCTAACGAAAACAACCTCAAATCCTTCAACCTCTCTTCATAGGACCTGCCCTCCATACCAGGCAACATCCTAGTAAACATCCTCTGTACCCTCTCCAATGCCTCCACATCTTTCTTATAATGTGGGGACCAGAACTGCACACACTACTCCAAGTGCGGCCGCACTAGAGTTTTGTACAGTTGCAACATGATGCTGCGGCGCCTAAATTCAATCCCCCTACCAATAAAAGCTAAGACTCCATATGCCTTCTTAACAACTTTATCCACTTGACTGCCTACTTTCAGGGATCTATTGACACATACACCAAGATCCTTCTGTTCCTCAACACTATTAAGAGCCCTACCATTAGCCCTATACTCTACACATTTATTGGTCCTGCCAAAGTGCATTACCTCACACTTTTCCACATTAAACTCCATTTGCCACCTCTCGGCCCAGCTCTGCAACTTGTCCAAGTCACTCTGTAAGCTAAAACACCCCTCTTCACTATCTACCACACCACCAACTTTAGTATTACTGGTTTTAAAAATAAGTTAAATGTTTATTATTCAATGTCAAAATCTGTACGCGTAGACAATCACACTCGCATACAATCCCATTCAAAAAAGAAAGAAAATTACAGCACAGAAACAGGCCTTTTGGCCCTTCAAACCTGTACCAACCATGCTGCCTGCCTTAACTAAAATTTCCTATCCTTCCAGGGTCCATATCCCTCCATCCCCATTCTATTCATGTATTTGTCAAGACGCCCCTTAAAATTCACTATCGTACATAGTGGCATAGTGGCATAGTGGCATCGTACATCGTACATAGTGGCATATGGAGTCTTAGCTTTTATTGGTAGGGGGATTGAATTTAGGAGCCGCAGCATCATGTTGCAACTGTACAAAACACTAGTGCGGCCGCACTTGGAGTATTGTGTGCAGTTCTGGTCGCCACATTATAAGAAAGATGTGGAGGCATTGGAGAGGGTACAGAGGAGGTTTACTAGGATGTTGCCTGGTATGGAGGGCAGGTCCTATGAAGAGAGGTTGAAGGATTTGAGGTTGTTTTTCGTTAGAAAGGAGGCGGCTAAGAGGGGATCTTATTGAAGCATATAAGATGATTAGAGGTTTAGATAGGGTGGACAGTGATAGCCTTTTCCTAGGATGGAGAAAGCTAGCACGAGGGGACACAGCTTTAAATTAAGGGGTATGAGTTATAGGACGGATATCAGAGGTAGGTTCTTTACTCAAAGAGTGATTAGGGAGTGGAATGCCCTGCCTGCAGCTGTTGTAGATGCGCCAAGTTGGTGGCGTTTAAGAGGTTAATTGATAAGTATATGGAAGAGAAGGGAATGGTTTAGTTTGGAAGGGCATTGCTTTTTATTTTGGTCGGCACAACATCGAAGGCCGAAGGGCCTGTTCTGTGCTGTATTGTTCTATGTTCTATGTTCTATGTACCTGCTTCCACTACCTCGCCTCGTACATCTCCTTTAAACCTTGTCCCTCACATCTTAAATCTGTGCCCCCTAGCAACTGACTCTTCCACCCTGGGAAAAATCTTCTGACTATCCACTCAGACCAAGCCCCTCATAATCTTGTAGACTTCTATCAGGTCTCCCCCTCAACCTCCATTGTTCCACTGAGAACAAACCAAGTTTCTCCAACCTCTTCTCATAGCTAATGCCCTCCATACCAGACAGCATCCGGTAAATCTCCAAAGCCTCTATATCCTTCTAGTAGAGTGGTGACCAGAATTGAATGTTCCATTCCAAGTGCAGCCTAAGATTCTATAAAGCTGCAATGCAACTTGCCAATTTTTAAACTCAGTGCCCAAGCTGATGAAGGCAAGCATGTTATATGCCCTCTTGACTACCTTCTCCACCTGCGTTGCCACTTGCAGTGACATTGCGCAGAGTCACACTCATGCACAGTCATACTCACACACAGTCGCATTCGTGCACAATCAGACTCGCACACAGTCACTCTCGCGCACAGCCACCCTCATGCACAGCCACCCTCGCGCACAGCCACTCTCGCACACAGTCACTCTCGCGCACAGCCACCCTCACGCACAGCCACCCTCGCGCACAGCCACCCTCGCGCACAGCCACTCTCACGCATAGTCTACCTCACACACACTCACAGAGGCTGGAATTCTCCCGTTCGACCTGCGCATGGAATTTTATTAGGCAGATTGTGAACAATGGTTCTGTGATGAATAGGGTCCTGCTCCTTTGCTTGTCTGGATGTTTCTCCCCTTTGCTCCAGAACTGTGTCCTATTGAGTTCCCTTTCTATCTTGGTGACCAGAGCATGTTTTAGCCCATTGTCCTCACAAAATGGCTTCACCCCCAATAGGGTGGTTGCTACTTTTCTCTTCCTCAATATAACCCATTTGTCCTGAATAGATGATCTTTCTGACATTATAATCCCTCCTCGCAGCTCTGATCGACTCTTTACCTAATACAGTAATGCTCCCTCTGTTTTATTCCCATCAATCACATCTGAAATCCCTGTAAGCAGGAATCTCTCTGTTCTTTAAGCCATGCCTCAGTAACAGCTTTGATATCACAATTACGAGTGTCAACCTGATCCCTAAGCTCAATTCATGAGATTCCTTGCACTGAACATAGACAAACTCCTTTGATTTTTATTTTTGCCATCATTCACTGATTTTCCAATTTTGCTTGAGTCTGCTGTCAGTTTGCAATGTCCCTGCCAAGCTGGTTCAAACCCTCCCCATTAACACCCAGCAAGCCTCTCACAATAAGATTTGTCCAACCCACTTTAACCCTAATGCTTCCAGTCTGTACAGCCTCTTCTTCCCCCACAACTGTCCCCCAGTAAGGGTGGACAGTGATAGCCTTTTTCCTAGGATGGAGAAAGCTAGCACAAGGGGACACAGCTTTAAATTAAGGGGTGATAGTTATAGGACGGATATCAGAGGTAGGTTCTTTACCCAAAGGGTGGTTCAGGAGTGGAATGCCCTGCCTGCAGCAGTTGTAGATGCGCCAAGTTTGGTGGCGTTTAAGAGGTTAGTTGATAAGTATATGGAAGAGAAGGGAATGGTTTAGTTTGGAGGGGCATTGCTTTTTATATGGTCGGCGCAACATCGAAGGCCGAAGGGCCTGTTCTGTGCTGTAATGTTCTATGTTCTATGTTCTAACTATCCCTATTCAAAGAATCCCTACAGTACAAAAGGAGGTCACTCAACCCATTGAGCCTGTGCCGACTCTCTATCAGAGCATCCTACCCAGGGGACAACATGCAAACTCCAAACAGATGGTCACCCAGGGCCGAAATCAAACCCGGCTCTCTGGTGCAGTGAGGCAGTAGTGTTAATGACTATCCCACCAGGAATCTAAAGCCCTCCACCCTGTCTCTTTAGCCACATATTCCTCTGTTCTACTCTCCTTTATTCTTTTGAGGGTCATGGGAATTTTGTGGGTTCATGGGGCTTGGAGGATTCTGGGAGATTTGGGGGATTCTGGGAAATTTGGGAGATTTGGGGGATTCTGGGAGATTTGGGGGATGCTGAGAGATTTGGGGGATTCTGGGAGTTTTGAGGGATTCTGGGAGATTTGGGGATTCTGGGAGATTTGGGGATTCTGGGAGATTTGGGGGATTCTGGGAAATTTGGGAGATTTGGGGGATTCTGGGAGATTTGGGGGATTCTGGGAGATTTGGGCATTCTGGGAAATTTGGGGGATTCTGGGAGATTTGGGGGATTGTGGAAAATTTGGGGGATTCTGGAAGGTTTGGGGGATTCTGGGAAATTTGGGGGCTTCTGGGAGATTTGGGGATTCTGGGAGATTTGGGGTGTTCTGGGAAGTGTGGGGGATTCTGGGAGATTTGGGGGGTTTCTGGGAGGTTTGGGGGATTCTGGGAGGTTTGGGGATTCTCTTGGGTTTTGGGAATGTTTGTGGTTTTGGGGTTGTGCTGGAGGTTGGTGAGTCCAGCTCAAGCGTACAGTTGTAAGAGATTGGTTTTGAGACTGCATAATTTGAATGGTACTTGAGAATTTCTTAGCTATCATTTTTGACGCAAGCAGCTGGGGCTCCACACAGCCATCTGTATACAGAAGCTGTCTGGTGAGAGTTCTGTGATATTGTTGGACAGATGCAGTCTGATGAAATTGAAGTGCTTTCTTGTAGAATTGGGAAGAAACAGTGAGTGCCTGCTTAATGCTACTGAACATTGCAAAAGCAGCAGACACTCAGTACAGACACTGAGGTGGTCAGCCATGCCAATATGCAGTCAACATTGAACTTTGACAAACTTGCTCAGGCTTCCTGCCTTGTAGAGGGATTGCCATGGACTGGGTTTTCTCACACTGACAAAAGCTTTTACTAGGACTATGAATCAATCCTGATGCTGTTCATAGAATCCCTACAGGACAGGAGGAGACCATTCAGCCCTTTGAGTCTGTGCCAAGCACAATCCCACCCAGACCCTTCATTTACCCTCACGCTAGGGTTAGTTTACCCTGGCCAATCGACCTAACCCGCTTTGGAGGAAACCAGTGCATCCGGAGGAAACCCACACAGTCGCGGGGAGAAAGTGCAAACTCTACGCAGAGAGTAACCAAGGCTGGAATTGAACTTGGGCCCCTGGCACTGTAAAGCAGCAGTGCTAACCCACTGTGCTGCTCCAGGTTCTCTGTGCCCTTCTTTCTCCTAACACTCTATCAGCTTTCCCATGGTTAGCCCTAAAATAACACTGTAATTCCAGAAGCAGGTAATCAATGGAAGGTTTAGTAGGATATTAAACTTCTCTGTGATTGAGAGATTATTTCCTCACTAGCTGCCACACAGATATCACAATTACGAGTGTCAACCTGATCCCTTTAGAGATCTTTCTGCTTCAGCTTCAAATGTTGGCATCCCTGAGGTGCTGTGGAACTTTTCTCTGACCCAGAGGTGACACACAGTGGTGTAATTCAGGAGTGACATTGCTCTGGGAGTTCTCAACTTTGACCCTGGATCCTATGAAGTCTCATGGCGTCAAGTTAAACATTGGCAAGGAAACCTCCTACTGATCACCACGTACCATCCACCCCTCAGCTAATGAATCAGTACTCCTCCAGATTCAACACTATTTGGAGGAAGCAATCCCCAACGGATCAGATCTAAGCTCTGCAGTCCTGCCACATTCAGTCCAGAATGGTGGTGGCTGGATGTCTAACGTGAGGTGCAAGTGACAGTCTTGATATCAGGGCAGCATTAGCGTGGTATTAAGGGGCCAAAGGAAAGCTGAAATCAATGAAAATTGGGGAAAATCCTCTATTGGTTGGAGTCATATCTGACAAAAAAAAGGTGAGATGGTTGGAGGTCAATTATCTCAGTTCCAGGATACCACTGCGGGACTCCCTTAGGATACTGGCC
The DNA here is from genome assembly GCA_024679065.1 of Sphyrna mokarran. Lineage (NCBI taxonomy): Eukaryota > Metazoa > Chordata > Chondrichthyes > Carcharhiniformes > Carcharhinidae > Sphyrna > Sphyrna mokarran. Next base: position 36,900,569 of record JAGIQG010000028.1, read on the forward strand.
TAGCCCCAACCACCTTCAACTGCTTCATCAATGACTTTCAAAGAACAAAGAACAAAACAGCACGGGAAACAGGCCCTTTGGCCCAACAAGCCCGCGCCGCCACCCCGATGTTCACACCTCTACCCGTGATCCCTGTCCATGTTTATAGATCTATGGATTAAAAACCAAATTTGAGACAATTTAGGGAAAGTTTGTTCTGCCAATCAGCCCAAGAGCACATCTTTGGGATGTGGGAGGAAATCAGAGCACCCGGAGAAAACCCACGCAAACACAGGGAGAATGCGCAAACTCCCACAGACACAGGCCCAAATCCATGTACCTGCACAGCACAGCGATGGTCACTGAGCTGTCGTGTTGCCCATCAAATGGTCCAGATCAAGCGTACACTAACGACGTGAAGCACTAGGATACTCTCGAAAAAAAATCCAAGAGCAGCCCTCTCACGACCCATCGCGTTAGACAACAAGGTGGACCAAAGCACCTGTAGGATAAAAACAAATACATCAATATCATCGACAATTTACACACTTCCCAGGGACTCCCAAGGCTCATGATCCTTATTTTAAATCAGTTTTCTATACCCCTCCATTCCCATTCTGTTCATGTGCCCATCTAAGTATCTCTTAAATAACCTCAGAGTACCTGCCTCCACCACTTTACTTGGCAGCGCATTCCATACCCCCACCACCCTCTGTGTGAAAAAACTCCCTCCAGCATCCAAATTATACCTTACCCCCCTCACTCTAAGCCCATGACCCCTCGTGCTATTTGAGTCCATCCTAGGAAAAAGCTTAACCCTGTTTCCTTTCATCGTAAGGTCAGAAGTAGGGATATTTTCTGATGTCTGCACAATGTTCAGCACCATTCATGACTGAAGCAGTCCATGTCCAAATGCAGCAAGACCTGGACAATATCCAGGTTTGGCAATGTAACATTCACACCACACAAGTGTCAGGCAATGACCAGTTCCAACAAGACAGAATTTAATAATTGTCCCTTAATATCCTTTCTATAATACGGTGATCAGAACTGTACTCAGTATTCAGTTCTAGTCATCCTATTACAGAAAAGATATTATTTAACTAAAAAGTGTGCAGAAAAGATTTACTAGGATCTACCGGGACTTGATGATTTGAGTTATAAGGAGAGGCTGGATAGACTGGGACTTTTTTCTCTGCAGTGTAGAAGGCTGAGCACAGATCCATAAAATAATAGAACATAGAACATAGAACATAGAACATTACAGCACAGAACAGGCCCTTTGGCCTTCGATGTTGTGCCGACCAAAATAAAAAGCAATGCCCCTCCAAACTAAACCATTCCCTTCTCTTCCATATACTTATCAATTAACTTCTTAAACGCCACCAAAACTTGGCGCATCTACAACAGCTGCAGGCAGGGCATTCCACTCCCTAATCACTCTTTGAGTAAAGAACCTACCTCTGATATCCGTCCTATAACTCATACCCCTTAATTAAAAGCTGTGTCCCCTCGTGCTAGCAAAGAATGAAGGGGATATATCGGTTAGATGGTCAATATCTTTTCCCAAAGGTAGGGGAGTCTAAAACTAGAGGCTATAGGTTTAAGGTGAGAGGGGAGAGATATAAAACGGTTCAGAGGGACAATATTTTCACACAGAGGGTGGTGAGTGTCTGGAACAAGCTGCCAGAGGTAGTAGTAGAGGCACGTACAATTTTGTCTTTTAAAAAACATTTAGACAGTTACATGAGTAAGATGGATATGGAGGGATATGGGCCAAATGCGGCCAATTGGGACTAGCTTAAAAAAAAGATGGTGGCGTGGACAAGTTGGGTCGAATGTTTCCATGCTGTAAATCTCTATGACTCTATGACATTCGAGGTATTATCATCACTGAGTCCACTAATATTAACATTGCAGGATTACCATTGACCAGAAACTGAACTGTACCAGCCATATAAATACTATGACTACTGGAGCACATCAAAGGCTTGGAATCCTGTGATGAGTAACTCACCTCCTGACCTCTCCAAAACCTGTTCACTATCTACAAGGCACAAGTCAAGAGTGTGGTGGAATACTCTCCATTTGCCTGGATGATTGCAGTTCCATCAACACTCAAGAAATTTGGTACAATTATAGACAAAGCAATCCACCTTATTGGCATCCCATCCAGAACCTTAAACATTCATTGCCTCCACCACTCAGTGGCAGCAGTGTTTAACATCTGCAAGATACATTGCAGCAACTCATCAAGGCTCCTTCAATAGCAGCTTCCAAACCTGTGTCAGCAAGCATCTTGAAGGGCAGTGGATGCTTGGAATCCCATTTCCTGGAGTTTCCCCTCCAAGCCACTTGTCATCCTGACTTGGAAATAGATTCCCGTTCATTGACTGAAGCTAAATCAAAATCTTGGAACTCCCTCCCTATTGGCAACGTGGATGTGCCTACATCTGAGTGATGCAAGAAAGCAGTTCATCTCAAGGGCAATTAGGGATGGGCAATAAATGCTAGTCTAACCAGCAATGCAGACAATGAACGAATTTTAAAGAAAGATACTGTAAGTTGTAACAAGATGTACACAATTTGTTTGCACAGACAAACAGGATGAGGTAACTGGGACAATGAAAGCTGAAGCCACATCGTGGTGACTTCTAAAGGTATTTTTATCTCCCTAACTGAGGGCAATGGTTTTAAACAAGCATCAGGAAACAATAAAGCACTATATTAAATTTCCAGTTTACTGTAATTAATAAAACTTCAATCAAGATACGTATAGCAGTAAATCACGAGCACAAAACAGATCAAGAGGATACGGACTAATATTAATAGTTTATATAAGGTACTAACCCGATTATAAAAAACAGAATGGAGATTTTTATCTGAGATCCTGAATGGGCAGCTGAGGATATTGTTTGTAATTTCTGCTGCGTTTGGGGAAATGTCAGGACATTTCCTGTGTTGCTGGGGATCACGAGATTGAGCTTCAGATTTCTGAATGCGAGGGACAGCTGGAGTCACTGCACAGCGTCCAGGAGACTGAGAATATCCAGGATGGTAGATTCCGGGGATAACTACCCCACAGGTCAGCAGAACAAATGGGTGGGCCAGAGTCACAGAATCACAGACCCTTTACAGTACAGTAGGAGGCAGTTTGGCCCATCGAGTCTGCATGGTTCTCTGAAAGAATATTCCACCCTCTCCTGCTTTCCTGCCTTACCTGACACATTCTTTCTTTTCAGACAGCAACCCAATTCCCTTTCAAATACCTCGATTGAACCTGCCTCCACTAGCCTTCCAGACTCTAACCAGCTTGTAGGTGAACAAATCTCTCCTCACGTCACTTTTACTGTTTCTATCTATTATTTTTTGAGGCTGTGCCCTCTATTCCCAAAGTCTTTTGGGTGGGAACAGTTTCTCTACCCTTCAGGATCTTGAATATCTTTATTGAATCTCCTCTCCCCCTTCTTTTCTCCATAGAAACAGATCCAACCTCTCCAATCTCTCAGAGTCCCGGCTTTTTATCCCTGGAATCATTCTTGTGAATCTCCCCTATCCACTGTCCTCCTGGGCATCTCCTGCCATCTCTGGTTTTGGGGATCTGGAGTAAGGCACATGGAAAACATGCCCCACCCAATGGACCTGGTTTTGGGTGACTAGCTTCTCAATGCTGGGCAGGTTGGTCTGGGAAAGGACACTGCTGTTGTTGGGCTGCCATTCTTACCACCGGAGTTGGAAGATTTTGCAACAATGCCACTGATGCTATTTCAGTGCTTTGCAGTGGGTGTTGTAAGTTGCCTAAGTGTCTGAACAACAGGGAAGTGTGGGGAATACTCCTACCTGGATATTCTAGAGGACAAGTACTACGATTGGAGGCTGTAGCTTGAATAGATTGCAGAAAGAAACATGGACTACAGAACATTGCAGAGATAGTCCTCCAAAATGTAAAGTTTTGGTAGTTGCTGGTATATTTGAGAATGAATTAATACAAGAGAAACCATTGAACTTTCGAATGTCTACATTACAGAATGAAGGCCATCGCCCCATTGAGTCAGCATTGACTCTCTGAACAAAGCATCTTATGCAGGTCCACCCCACCTGTCTTAACCACTTAACTTTGTACATTTAGCATGGCCAATCCACCTAACCTGTAGGAAAAGAGTGGAGCTCCTGGAGGAAAATCACACAGGGAGAACTGATTTGATTTGATTTGACTTATTATTGCCACATTATTAGGATACAGTGAAAAGTCTTGTTTCTTGCGCGTAATACAGACAAAACATACCGTTCATAGAGAAGTAAAGGAGAGAGTGCAGTATGTAGTGTTACAGTCATAGCTAGGATGTAGAGAAAGATCAACTTAATGCGACTGATGGCAGCAGGGAAGAAGCTGTTTTTGAGTCGGTTGGCACATGACCTCAGACTTTTGCATCTTTTTCCCAAAGGAAGAATTAAGAATAATGTCCACAGTGTATGGGGTCCTTAATTACGCTGGCTGCTTTGCAGCAGGAAGTGCGGGCAGGGTCAACGGATGGGAGGCTGGTTTGTGTGATGGATTGGGCTACATCCATGACCCTTTGTAGTTACTTGCAGGATCTTCTTTTAGTTAAACACAACCTATTTTCAGTAAAGCGGACCTGACCAGCGAACACCAGACCCTCAAAGCAGCTCCCAGATGCATTTGTTCATTTCCCTTCTGTATCGCTTGCCCCATTTCAGGTACACTCTACAGAGCAGAGCAGGAGCTGTATCAGGCAGTGATACAACCAGAAAGAACACCTTTTATGGTGCATGTGTTAAAGCTGGTGTGAGCTGTAACTGACGCTGCTAAATTTTCTTAGCCTTCTGAGAGAATAGAGGCGTTGCAATGTGCAATCTCTGCACATAGAATTATGCATGGCTGAATTGACCCGGGTCCCTGGTGTTGTAAGGCAGCAGTGCTAATCGCTGTGCCACAACTGGAACAATTGTGAACTGTTCTTCGATTTGGTCTGCTTTACTGAAAATGGGTCGTGTTCAACTGAAAGAAGATACTGCAGTTTTTTTTGTATTATAAAGAGAAATGTTCATGTGTGTTCATAATACAGCATGATGATTTTTTATGAGGAGGACTGTAGAATCCTTAGATGGAGGCCATTTGGCCCATCAAGCCTGCACCAACCACAATCCCACAAAGATCTTTTCCCAGAACCTCACCCATTTACCTTGCCAGTCCTCCCTGACAGGCACGGTAGCACAGTGGTTAACACGGCTGCTTCACAGCTCCAGGGTCATGGGTTGAATTCTTGGCTTGGGTCACTGTCTGTGTGGAGTTTGCACATTCTCCTCATGTCTGCATGGGTTTGCTCCGGTTTCTTCCCACAGTCCAAAGATGTGCGATTTAGGTTGATTGGCCACGCTAAGAAATTGCCCCTTAGTGTCCAGGGATGCATAGGTTAGATGGATTAGTGCGTATAATATGTAGTGATATGTGATGGGCTTGTGTTTGATGCAAACTCAATGGGCCAAAGGGCCTCTTTATGCACTGTAGTGTTCTATGATTCTATGACACTAAAGAGTAATTTAGCATGGCCAACCAACTAATCTGCATATCATTGGACTGTTGGAAGAAACCAGAGCACTTGGAGGAAACCCATATAAACATGGGGACAACGCACAAACTCCACACAGAGAGTGACTCAAAGTCAGGATTGAACAAAGAACAAACAACAAAGAACAAAACAGCATGGGAAACAGGTCCTTTGGCCCAATGAGCCCGCGCAGCCACCCCGATGTTCCCACCTCTACCTGCGATCCCTGTCCATGTTTATAGATCTATGGATTAAAAATCAAATTTGAGACAATTTAGGGAGAATTTGTTTTGCCAATTAGCCTAAGAGCACATCTTTGGGATGTGGGAGGAAACCGGACCGCCCGGAGAAAACCCACGCAAGCACGGGGAGAATGCGCAAACTCCCACAGACACAGGCCCAAATCCATGTATCTGCACAGCACAGCGATAGTCACTGAGCTGTCGTGTTGCCCATCAAATAGTCCAGGTCAAGCGTACACTAATGACGTGAAGCACTAGGATACTCTCGAAAAAGATCCAAGAGCAGCCCTCTCACGACCCATCGCGTGTATGCCCCTTGTTAGACAACAAGGTGGACCAAGCACCTGTAGGATAAAAACAAGTACATCAATATCATCATCTATTTACACACTTCCCAGGGATTCCCAAGGCTCATGATCCCTATTTTAACTCAGTTTTCTATACCCCTCCATTCCCATCCTGTTCGTGTGCCCATCTAAGTATTTCTTAAATAACTCCAGAGTACCTGCCTCCACCACTTTACTTGGCAGCGCATTCCATACCCCCACCACCCTCTGTGTGAAAAAACTCCCTCTAGCATCCAAATTATACATTACCCCCCTCACTCTAAGCCTGTGACCCCTCATGCTATTCGAGTCCATCCTAGGAAAAAGCTTAACCCTGTTTACTCTATCTATCCCCTTCAAAATCTTGTACACCTCTATCAGATCTCCTTTAAGTCTACGTCTTTCTAAGGAAAACAGTCCCAATTTGCCTAATCTCTCCTCGTAACTCAGACCTTCCATACCATGCAGCATCCTGGTAAACCTCCTCTGCACTCTCTCCAGAGTCTCCACGTCCTTCCGGTAGTAAGGCGACCAGAACTGGACGCAGTATTCCAACTGAGGTCTAACCAACGTTTTATACAACTGCAACATTAAAGGCCAGCTCTTGTACTCTATACCCCTTCCTATAAAGGCTAACATACTATATGCCTTCTTCACAACCTTCTCCACTTGCTCTTCCACCTTCAGAGACTTGTTCACCTGCACCCCCAGGTCCCTCTGCGTTTCTATACTCTTAATAGGTCTACCCTTTATCATATACATCCCCCCTACATTCTTTCTCCCGAAATGCATCACCTCACATTTATCAGGATTGAATTCCATCTACCATCTGTCTGCCCAAGCTACCAGCCTATCTATGTTCTGCTGCATCGCCTGACAATGCTCCTCACTATCCGCAAGTCCAGCCATCTTTGTATCATCTGCAAACTTGCTGATCACTCCACATACTCCCTCTTCCAAGTCATTTATATATATTACAAATACAAGAGGTCCCAGTACCGAACCCTGCGGCACACCACTAGTGATCTTGAATTTGAGTTCTTGGCACTGTGAGGCAGCGCTAACCATTGTGCCACCTGTTACAGAATGAGAGAAAAAATGCATAATTAGTGAGCCAAGTGAGAGGAATTCTGGAACAGAAGTCTGGATTCTGGGGTATGAAGTCTATTGGGTTGGAGGGAGAGCAGAATGGATGTGCAATAAATTTAGGTCAGCAATCCCCGTTTCAGAGAGTTTTATTTCTATTGCATTAATCATGCTGGATTGTCACGGAAAGATGATGCTATATGTACAGGAGAGGCAGAGCAGTTACAGAGTTCGATTGGTTGTGCACTCTGACAAAACCGGATGATTGTTTGAGAATTAAATTCGATGATGGAACATCCTGAAGTCAGATCTATTTGAAGGGCCAGCCACTGTTAGAACTCAAGTCAGGTTGGGTGGTCAGTTATGGTGAGATGCGGGGAAAGTGCGGGTGGTCAGTTGGGTTAGTGAGAGTAATGAGGTAGTCAGGTGTGGGCAGTTGGATGGTCAGTTGGAGGTGAATCAGGTGGTCATTGGACGGAACAAAGGTGGGATTTGATCAGTGGTAGGGTGGAGAAGATAGTCATTGGGAGGGGTGGGCTGTTGTGGGGGCTCCTGTGACTGTAAGGGGATAGTCAGGGGTTACTGTAGGGGTTCTGAGATGTGTGAGAGTCTCATGGGGCTTGCCAGGAGGATAATTGGGTGGGGATTGAGGAGTCAGTGGGGAGTTCCCATAGGGTTTATTGGAAGTCCCTTGGGGAATTGGTGTTAGCAGGACATTTGAGAGGACAGTGTTGGTTATGGGAGTATGATGGGAGGGTAATGGTGATTTATTATAGTTACTCCAGAGTTAATTATTAATTCTCTGTTTCTGGGTAACTATTCCTGTCGGTCAATGCATCCAAAGTTTATGATCTAAGTCATACTTTCAAATGTTTGAGATTGCAAGGCAACCTCCCAATGGAAGACAAGACAGAAGCAATGCTGGAAATTCCCCAGGGGGTCTGACATCACTGCAGAGAGAGAATGCAGCCAACATTTTGGATCTGGATGACCCTTTCCAAAGGAAGATTGAATTTCTTTAGAAAAAGCAGGGTAACACTTACCTGAGGACTTGTGGAGAAGGGAGGGGTGAGGGGGATCTCTAGCTTATCTTTGTGCCAAATTTTACAGTATGGTGGAGCCCTGATAGTTTAAACCATGAAATGCTTTGACCTGGGAAACCAAGAAAGTTCAAGAGGATTGTTGAAAGTACTTTGACTGCGGAAACACCAGCCCTTGTGGAAACAAGAGATTCTATTTTCTAAACATTTCAGAGGGAATTCTATACAAGGGACATACTGAAAATAGTTTGCCTGTTGAACGTGACATAGAAACCCATTCTTCATGGGGTGACATACATTCTGCAAATCATGTGAGTGAAGAAGGATCCTGGATTGATCTTGCCGAATTGGATCAAACGTTGGAGAAAATAAAAAGCTCCCACGTCAAATGGGTTGATGGAAATCATTAATTGTCTCGCAGAAAAAATGTCCTTGTAAGGAGATGGCGGTGCTGGAAGAGAAGCACCTTGTAATAGAACTATTCAATCTCTACTATGCTGAAAGAGGCCATTTGGCCCATCGAATCTTCACTGACAGAGCATCTTACTCAAGCCCACACATGATAATCCCTTCTTCGTTAATCCACCTAAGCTACACAACTTTGGACACTAAGGAACAAGTCTATTACTTTCTTTATTATTTGCTGTATCTGCAGACTAGCTTTTTGAGATTCACACAGAAAGGCACCCAGATCCCTCTGCATCTGAACTCCCCAATCTCTCCCCATTTCGATAATATGTTTCTCCTATATTCATCCTCACTCACTCATTTTCACTAACACAACCGCGAACTCACCCACCCACATTCTCTGATGCTTTATACAATATATGGAAGCAGCATTAATTTGATTTGTGCTGAAATATTGTTTGTGGATATGAACTATTAAGTTGCATTTGAAGTGAAGAGAGGGAATCTGTTTATTGAGTTTAAGTACACACAAGTGGAAGGTATGTACTAGTTGGCTACTTGAGCAGATGTAAAGAGATGCTGACACACGGTTGGGTGGTGAGGAGATATATACCCGTAATGTTTCATTCTATTCCAAGTGAGGAATGACTCTGGTATCAGACGTAAGTTACACATCACCTGCCAACTCCTGCTTGGCCATTTCTCCCCTTCTAAATCCTCACTTCTGCTGATTCTAACAGATGGTGCACTTTAGACTTAAGCTGATTCCATTGGACTATTAATGCAAACAGTTGTTTTACTCTGGTTAGATTATTTGGCAGTGCTAAATTCTCCCTCAGCGTGCCCAAACAGGCAACAAAGAACAACAAAAGAACAAAACAGCACGGGAAACAGGCCCTTCGGCCCAACGAGCCTGCGCTGCCACCCCGATGTTCCCACCTCTATCCTTGATCCCTGTCTATGTTTATAGATCTATGGATTAAAAACCAAATTTGAGACAATTTAGGGAGAATTTGTTTTGCCAATTAGCCTAAGAGCACATCTTTGGGATGTGGGAGGAAACCGGAGCACCCGGAGAAAACCCACGCAAGCACGGGGAGAATGCGCAAACTCCCACAGGCACAGGCCCAAATCCATGTATCTGCACAGCACAGCGATAGTCACTGAGCTGTCGAGTTGCCCATTAAATGGTCCAGGTCAAGCGTACACTAACGACGTGAAGCACTAGGATACTCTCAAAAAAAAATCCAAGAGCAGTCCTCTCACGACCCATCGCGTGTATGTCCCTCGTTAGACAACAAGATGGACCAAAGCACCTGTAGCTTCATTACAGTGTTAATGTAAGCTTATTTGTGAATAATAAATATACTTTAATTCACTTTACTATTTGGGAGCCTTGCTAACATTTCTTGCTCATCCCCTTTGCCCTTGCCCATGGGAATGGTGAGACTTCCTGAATATAATGACTATCTCGTTAAATAATTTCAAAGGGCAATTAAGAATGAAGTGGGGAATTCTGTTTTTAATGACCGGATTACTTTAGATATACTGATAAGTAATTCTATTTCATATTTTTCACAAAGTTAAATGAAACTCAGATTTAAAGTGTAATAGCATTTCTTTCCAAAACCTTATATTAAGATATTAGCTGCTTAGTATCCCTATGTAGGGTATTTGATTAAATTCCCTTCATCAAAATCAAACCACATTGCTGTGGGTCTGGAGTCATGGATTGTGCAAAGCTGGCATATCCCCAAAAGGCATTAGTGAACCAGATGGGTTCTTAACAACAATCTGATCACAGATACCACCAATCATTCTAGGATTTCATTCCAGATTTATTTCATTAACTGAGGTGAAGTTCTCAGTCTGCTGTGGTGGGAGTTGAACTCAGGTTGCCAGATCATTAGCCCAGCTCTCTGGGTTACTGATCCAGCAACAGGTAGTGGTGTAGTGGTATTATCGTCAGACTGGTGTCCGGCAACCCAGTGTAATGCCCTGGGGATCCCAGTTCAAGTCCCACCGCAGCAGATGGTGAAATTTGAACAAAGAACAAAGAGCAAAACAGCACAGGAAACAGGCCCTTCGGCCCAACGAGCCCGCGCCGCCACCCAGATGTTCCCACCTCTACCCGTGATCCCTGTCTATGTTTATGAATTCAGTAAAAAAAGAAAATTTGGAATTGAAAGTCTGATGACGACCATGAAACTCAATTGTTAAAACACAAATGGTTCATTAACATTCTTCAGGAAGGAAATCCGCTGTCCTTACTTGGTCTGGCTTATGTGTGATTTATAGCAATAAGCGCCCTCAGGGATGGGCAATAAATGCCAGTCACTGATGTCCATACCCCATGAACAACTAAAAAACATAACGCCAAGGTATCCTCACACAAAACATGAACTTGGCCCTCAGTCTCCAACCTTGGTAATCTCAACGTCTGATAGATCACAGTAGCTCACTGAGACAGTGCAGAGAACAGTTTTAAATGTAGTGAAACCCAATATTATCATGGGTTAAATTACAGAGCTGTGTTCACATTGGAACAAAGGCCATTTGAATGAGGCACCACTAAAAACAGATGTGAAAAGTGCCTCAATTACCAAGATTGACAAGCACTTTGTAACACTCTAGGCACTAGTGGGGAACTGACAGCTTATTCCCCTTACACTGCTCTCAGATATAACTGTGAGCCAATCCCTTGAATGCTTCACTTGAATCATCACGATCGCGGGTCAACATTAAACTCCCCCTGCAAATTAAGCTGCTCAACTTTTCCATCCCCTTGAAGGAATCTGAGCAGAGTCTCTCATTTACTGTCCCTGAGAAGCTTTTATCCCCATAGCCTGAGATAAAAACTTCCTAAATTCACAGACAACTGCGAACCAGCTTCTAAAGGATGAAGATCTTGCATTGCATCCCCCATCTTCCCCAAAGTTGCAAGGAATTGTATCATCAGCCAGATATGAGGCATCGATTCATCTTTTAAATAAACACCACTTCCTTCCCTGGGTATGAAATCATTTCTCAAATAGAAGTTAATTAAAGAAAATTGTGGTTACCATAGAGTTGAGGGAGTGAGCCTCTGGTTGAGTGATATCATTCCCACATCAGGGTCAAACACTCCATTGCTTTGGGTCCAACACCTGTTAAATAGAGGCAGAACAGCGAGAATGCAGAGGGTGGAGATGGGGAAGGGGGAATGGAATTTGCTGGGAGGGGTAGGCACCTGTTCTCATTGACTGAAAATGAACAAGAAAATAAATTTGAGCTTCTAATTGATTGCGAAAAGGGTGACACAAAGTTTCACATTTTAAGACTTGTACAGTAACACACAGACTAAAAGTACATTGCCATGGACATTTGATACTTGAAACTACAGAACAAAACTTTCCCTTTTTAGTTTTAACTCAACTGAATTAACCTCACAGTTGTACATTGTCCCTTCCATGGTCATTTACATTTTCCTACACCCAGTTCAAACTATTTCCATGGTGAGGCTTTTTTTCTGGAGATTCTCTCTCCAGTGCAAAGTTAGGTGAATCTTCCAGCCTTATTCAAATTCTCATCAATTTGTTCTTTTCAGTCATTCCCAGGTGGTGATCCAGAGAGATTGTTAACCTCTATTTTCTCCCCCTTCTCAGGACTAGACAGACATCTGTGTCAGCGTTTCAGGAATAACATAGAAATCTTTTACCTCCCTCATAAGCAACATGAATCCATGGGCCTTGCATCTAGATAGTTAGCTATCCTTGAGACTCCAACTCTCTTTTATTTTGGAAGTAAATTAACAGTGTAAAACATACCAGTTTACAACCCAATATTCTCAATATCTTATTGGGAGTTCGGAGACTGCAGATAGGGATTGGGCAGTTTTTTGTGAATCTTACAGGAGTGGGAATACTAGCATGAGAAGTGACTGAATTATAAGAGATTTACAAAACTTTTATACTAACCATGGAGCTGTATTATAAATAGCAAACCATCACAACCCGGGATGGAACACAACATGCCACAAACACATCACTAACTTCATTTCACCATCTCAACCTGCTGTCTGCAAATCAAAATTTCATTTATCCAGTCACCCCTTCTCAACCTTGCCTCTCACCTGAGGTGTGGTGATCCTCAGGTTAAATCATACAAAGAACAGTACAGCAGAGGAAACAGGCCCTTTGGCCCTGCAAGCCTGTGCTGCTCATTGGTTGAACTAGACCATTCATTTGTATCCCTCCATTCCCAGTCTGCTCATGTGACTGTACAGGTAAGTCTTAAATGATCCCAGCGTGTCTGCCTCCACCATCCTGCTTAGCAGTGCATTCCAGGTCCCATCTTGTGTGAAAAAACATCCCCGTGATATCTGAGTTAAACCTCGCCACCGCCACCGCACCCCCCCGTCACCTTGAGCCTGTGACCCCTCGTGATCGCCACCTCCTGCCTGGGCAAAATCTCCCCTCTGTTCACCCTATCTATACCCTTCATAGTTTTATACACCTTTATTCAGTCTCCCCTCATTCTCCGTCTTTCAAAGCACAAAGAACACCAGTCACTTCCTTCTTCCCCTCAAAGGGGACAGCAGCCAGTGATCATCTGGGATTCTGTACCTTTATAGGTATATTATCAATCAAAAAAAACCCCAGATGCTGTTTTTAGAGGCAATTTTTAGATTGCTTTGAATTATTTTCCCTAGCTAGCATGAATTCTGCTCAACTTGTAGATGGGCAATGGCTTCAAACTCCTGAAGTATGAAATAATGCAGCAAAACTTTAATACATTTTCCGATACTGAAGGCAGACCATTTAAGATTGAAAATAGAACTGAAGCTAGTAAGAGATGTGACACTAAGACATTTCCTGGCACTTACCCCATTGGCATGTTTTCCAGTGGCGAAGGCCATTTGCCTCCTATGGGATCTTCCTGTCCCACCCACGGCTACAATGTTTTGTGTGGCACAGCCATCCCGCCACCAGGGAACCTGCTGTGGGGCTTCACAGGACTGGATAATCTCGCTGGGCGAAAGGACTGGAGAATTCCTCCCACTGGCATTGCGTGTTCTACTTCTTGCATACTATTATAGTTTGAAGGCAACAGAACCATGAGTGAGTCCTTTATTTATTTTTATTCATTCATGGGCATCACTGGCTGGCCAGCATTTATTGCCCATTCCTAGTTGCTCTTGAGAAGGTGAGCTGCCTTCTTGAATTGTTGCAATTCACGTTCTATGGGTTGATCTACAATGCTGTTAGCGAGGGAATTCCAGAATTTTGACCCAGTGACTGTGAAGGAACGGTGGTATATTGCCTACTCAGGATGGTGAATGGCTTGAAGAGGAACTTGCAGATGGTGATGTTCTCATTTATCTGCTGCTTTTGTCTTTCTAGGTGGAAGTGGTATTGGGTTTGGAAGGTGCTAAGGATCTTTGGTGAATTGGCACAGTGCATCTTGTAGATAGTACACACTGCTGCTACTGAGTGCTGGAGATGGAGTGAATGGATGTTTGTAGATGTGGTAACAATCAAGCGGGCAATCAAGATGGTATCAAGCTTCTTGAGCATTGTTGGAGATGTACCCATTCAGGCAAGTGGGGAGTGTTCCATTACACTTCTGACTTAGAACATAGAAGATAGAAAGTTGCAACGATTATTTTCCTACCTACTAGGCTTACCTATAATCCTCAATCCTATTAAGTCTCATATACTTAATAGTCTTTCAAAAGACCCTATCGAATTTGCCTTTATCACCACTGATGGCAGCAGATTCCACTCACCCACCACCCTCTGAATGAAAAACTTACCCCTGACATCTCTCTATACCTACTCCCCAGCACCTTAAACCTGTGTCCTTTCATAGCAACCACTGCAGCCCTGGGAAAAAGCCTCTGAGAATCCACCCGATCAATACCTCTCAACATCTTATACACCTCTATCAGGTCACCTCTCAGCCTTCAGCTCTCCAAGGAGAAAAGGCCAAGCTCCCTCAACCTATTCTCATAAGGCTTGCCACCCAATCCAGGCAACATCCTTGTAAATATCCTCTGCACCCTTTCAGTGGCTTCCACATCCTTTCTGTAATGGGGTGACCAGAACTGTGCACAGTGCTCCAAGTGGGGTCTGACAAGGGTCTTACAAACCTGCAGCATTATCTCCTGACTCCTAAACTCAATTCCTCGATTGATGAAGGCCAGTACACCATACGCCTTCTTAACACATCATCTACCTGAGAGGCTGATTTAAGAGTCCTATGGACTGGACCCCAAGGTCCTTCTGATCGTGTACACTGCTAGGAGGCTTACTCTTAATATTATACTCCTTCATCCCATTTGACCTACCAAAATGGACTACAAAGGTGACACTTTGTGTTTAGCTGTGTTTTCAAACTCTCTTTTATATCAGATTCTGGTACTTTTAAGTTTCTAGACACATTTATTTGAAACAATACGTTATCCAGCAGGAGAGTGGCACATTGGTTAGCACTGCTGCCTCAAAGTGCCCAATAACCAGGATTCAATTCCAGCCTCGGGTCACTCTGTGTGTGGAGTTTGCTCATTCTCGTCATGAATGCTTGGGTTTCCTCCGGGTGCTCCGGTTTCCTCCCACAGTCCAAAGATGTGCGGGTTAGGCGGATTGGTCATGCTAAATTGTCACTTAGTGTCAGGGGTATTAACTAGGGTAAATGCTTGGGGTGATGGGGATAGAATCTGGGTGGGATTGTGCTCGGTGCAGATGGGCTGAATGCCCTACTTCTGCACTGTAGGATTGTTTGATTCTATGATTATAAAGGTCTCAGATTCCTTTAGCATTTTGCAGTTGCGATGGATCTGTCCAGCATCCTTTTATCAGGTCATTTCCTTGTGTGAAATCAGTTTTGTAATTTGGCAATGCCACCATCACTCCAGACCATTGACTAAAGCACAATTTGAGTTCACTCTACACCAGGGGTGGTTTCCATGGAGAGGTGGGTGGATGGGGAACCAATAAGAATCCCAGTACTGTGGACTGCATATCTGCTTTGTAATAAAATTGCCTCACTACCAAACAAATAATCACTCAATGTGTTCGGAAATTCTATCTGGGGCATCAACTAGCGATCACACATAGCTTGCTCTCATAACTCTATCTTGTGGTGTATGTAGTCTGGCTAAGAAAAGACTTTGTGTTTTTTTCATTTGAGCAGATATGTCAAAGTCATCTGTTTGATAAATGTGTCTTATATTTGGCTGTATGTTTGTTCTCAAAGTGTAGGTTTAAGATGCACATTCTTTGCAGATTAGGTACACAGCTCTCCTTGCTACATCTGCGACAAAGTCCACTTGTTCAGCATCTACATTCCTCTTCTTCACTACACTCGTGATTCTACTCTGTCTCTCTGCTGAAGTGCTGCAAATGAACATTCTTGCAAAATTGAAAACTATGTTACTAATGACTGCCTGGCTCCCATGCTAAATCATTGGCTGCTGTCATTGGCAATATGATCAAAGCAATCAATTGTAGATGCTGTACGCAGATGAGAGAATAAGAAATAGGAACAGGAGTCAGCCATCCAGCCCTTCGAGCCTGCCCCGCCTTTCAATAAGATCATGGCTGATCTGAAGTGGATCAGTTCCACTTTCCTGCCTGCTCCCCATAATCCTTAATTCCTTTATTGATAAGAAATCTATCTGTAATTTAAACATATTCAACGAGGTAGCCTCCACCACTTCAGTGGGCAAAGAATTCCAGAGACTCACCACCTTCTGAGTGAAGTTCATCCTCAACTCTGTCCTAAACTGCACACTCCCACTTATTTTGAAGCTCTGCCCTCTAATTTTGTTTTCCTTCCTAAGTGGGAAGAATCTCTCTACCTCTACCCTATCCATCCCCTCCATTATCTTGTAAGTCTCTATAAGATCCCCCCTCAGCCTTCTAAACTCCGAGTACAGGCCCAGTCTATCCGATCTCTCCTCATAAGCTAACCCCCTCATCTCCAGTATCAGCCTGGTGAACCTTCTCTGTACTCCCGCCAATATATCCTTTTGCAAATGCAGCAACCAAAACTGCACACAGTACTCCAGTTGTGCGTCAACAATGCCCCGTACAGTTAGCAAGACCTCCCTGCTTTTATGTGGCATTACTTCCCTGCTGTATGATGCTCATCTGCAATTTTGATCAAAAGGCGCCAATCTGTTTTGTTTTCTGACCTGGGAATTATGGCAGACCAAATAGAGTAACAAATGATCCAGCTCCAGCCTACCCCTGCCCTACACAGTGGAACAGGTGAACAATTACCACCAATAGCCTGCATTAATATACTTTTATTTCGCAATGTCTCGAGAGAAATTCAGATCTTTAGTTAACACCGAGGGTTTGAGCTAAACTTTGTACCTAAAAGATTAATAATCTTTTTGGCTCCTTTATCAGACAGACATGGAGCTCCTTCACCCTGAAATAGATGGATTCTCTTGCATGATTTACATTCACTAAAGGTAAATGGTGTCAATTTGTCACAAGTTCAGTCCCTGCTGCAGTGATCTCTGGAGAAACACTTCTACAAAAGATGCAGGCTTATGTTTTAACTTTCAGTGATCTGCCTCACATGTTCTTACTTCCAGTAAAATTAACATCTACTTGTCCGTGACTCATTCTTACCCTCTTGTCACAGCCGCTGAGGACATATTGCAGGATTTATCCTTCCTTTCCCACTCCTCAACAACCATAACAGGGATTTTTTAAATAATTTTTCAGGAAGAAAGTATTAATTCAATGTCTGTACGTAATCATTATGTGCTGATTGGGAGAACTCAGTTTGACAGGCTTTAGAACATAGAATATCCAACAGTACAGCACAGTACAGGCCCTTCGGCCCTCGATGTTGTGCTGAGCTACGTCCAAACCCAAAATCAAGCCATCCCACTCTCGATCATTCTGGTGTACTCCATGTGCCTATCCAATAACCACTTGAAAGTTCCTAAAGTATCCAACTCCATTATCACAGCTTTCTTGCATTTAAGCTCAAAGAGGTTAGGTTTATTGTGCTATTGTGTTGGGGCAGTATGGTAACAAAGTGGTTAGCACTGCTGTCTCACAGCGCCAGTAACCCGGGTTCCATTCCAGCCTTGGGTCATTGTTTGCATGTTCTCCCCGTGTCTGTGTGGGTTTCCTCTGGGTGCTCCACTTTCCTCCCACAGTTTGGAAGACATGCTGGTTTGGTGCATTGACCTGAATCGGTGCCGAACTGTAGTGGCTGGAGGAATTTCATTGTAACTTCATTGCAGTGTTAATGTAAGCCTTACTTGTGACCAAAAAAAAAGGATTTTAAAAACCATCCAGGTAAATATATAAAGTTTTTTAAAATGTAGACCCATGTGATGAATTTTGCAATACACACACACGCACACACATACTCACATACATACACACATACATATACATTCACACACACATACATACATACACACACCCACAAATAAATTTACAAGTTATGCATTAGGATGTTATTTCTTAATCAAATTAAAATTCAATGCTAAGAGGTGAAAGAAAAGAGGATTCACTATTCATGTGTCCTTTGTTGCTATTCGGGGCTAAGGTCATTTTTTTCCTTGGTGTTCTTGCAATTCCTTTGGAGTTAAGGCAAACAGAAACTGCAACTTCTGGAGACATTCTCTTTTTTGAATGTATTTGATTACCTGAAAAGATGTACATTTCCAACCATTATCTTGCAATTGTGTCTTTGTCTATGTATGTCCTGTTTGTATCCCCACTCACCTGATGAAGGAGCTGTGTTTTGAAAGCTCTTGATTGCAAATAAACCTAATTGACTCTAACCTGGTGTCATGAGACTTCTCACTGTGCCCATTCAGTCCAATGCTGGCATCACCACATCATTTTTAAATGTGGTCCAACTTTTCCAAAAGCCCACGATTTTGCACGTGATGTTCCTTTTGATGGAAATCTCCATCTTCGTGATGGATTCTAAATTATAATAAAGATTAATGTTTGGAAAGAAAGGAAAGAGAGAGGTAGTTTTAATACCCCATTGGCAGATTATTTCCTGACTGTTTCAAACAACCAGCACGTTGCAATAAAACATTTTTCACTACCTGGTCTGCCTTATGACTGCTGTTCTGGCCTTATGACTGCTCTCCCCATCATGATTTCATGAAGTAATTGATTAGCTCACGTCTAGACAGTCAATGGCTATTGTTTTATAGCGTAGGTAATTAATTTATTTATAATTTCTGAATGGACCATTCTTTCTTGCAATGAACTAGGAAGTATGCCTTCTATATAGCTACTGTTCTGGTAGACTTTTGTCTCAAGCTCTGTTCTCAGCCCTATACTATACTCCTTATACACTGATAACAGTGTGGCCAAATTCCCCTCCAATTTGATTTTCAAGTTTGCTGATGACACCGCTATGCTGGGTCAGATCTCAAACAAAGAGACAGAGTACAGGAATGAGAGGGAGAATCTGATGAACTGGTGCAGCAACAATAATCTCTCCTTCAATGTCAACAAAACATTAGAGGGTGATTTAGCTAATTGGGTTAGGAATTGGCTGGCAGATAGAAGACAGAGGGTGGTGGTTGATGGGAGATATTCATCGTGGAGTTCGGTGACAAGTGGTGTACCTCAGGGGTCTGTTTTGGGGCCCCTGCTGTTTGTAATTTTTATAAATGATCTGGATGAGGGTATTGAGGGATGGATCAGTAAATTTGCAGATGACACTAAAGTCGGTGGAGTGGTAGATAGTGAAGAGGGGTGTTATAGTTTACAGAGTGACTTGGACAAGTTGCAGAGCTGGGCCGAGAGGTGGCAAATGGAGTTTAATGTGGAAAAGTGTGAGGTAATGCACTTTGGCAGGAACAATAAATGTGTAGAGTATAGGGCTAATGGTAGGGCTCTTAATAGTGTTGAGGAACAGAAGGATCTTGGTGTATGTGTCAATAGATCCCTGAAAGTAGGCAGTCAAGTGGATAAAGTTGTTAAGAAGGCATATGGAGTCTTAGCTTTTATTGGTAGGGGGATTGAATTTAGGAGCCGCAGCATCATGTTGCAACTGTGCAAAACTCTAGTGCGGCCGCACTTGGAGTATTGTGTGCAGTTCTGGTCCCCACATTATAAGAAAGATGTGGAGGCATTGGAGAGGGTACAGAGGAGGTTTACCAGGATGTTGCCTGGTATGGAGGGCAGGTCCTATGAAGAGAGGTTGAAGGATTTGAGGTTGTTTTCGTTAGAAAGGAGGCGGCTAAGAGGGGATCTTATTGAAGCATATAAGATGATTAGAGGTTTAGATAGGGTGGACAGTGATAGCCTTTTTCCTAGGATGGAGAAAGCTAGCACGAGGGGACACAGCTTTAAATTAAGGGGTATGAGTTATAGGACGGATATCAGAGGTAGGTTCTTTACTCAAAGAGTGATTAGGGAGTGGAATGCCCTGCCTGCAGCTGTTGTAGATGCGCCAAGTTTGGTGGCGTTTAAGAGGTTAGTTGATAAGTATATGGAAGAGAAGGGAATGGTTTAGTTTGGAGGGGCATTGCTTTTTATATTGGTCGGCGCAACATCGAAGGCCGAAGGGCCTGTTCTGTGCTGTAATGTTCTATGTTCTATGTTCTATATTAAGTTGATCTTTCTCTACACCCTACACTACATTCTGCACCCTCTCATTTCCCTCTCTATGAAAGGTATGATTTGTCTGTTTCGGACGCAAGAAACAATACTTTTTACGGTATGTTAATACATGTGACAATAATAAATCAAATCAAAAAATCAAAACCTTGAAGATAGCTTTATAGATATGCAAATGGTGAAAACCAGTCCAGTTTTAGCTAATATCTGAAGTAATTCTTGACATCAGCGGATATGAAACTTGATAGGATGTTGCCTTGGCATGCCCTACTTCTAACTGACATTGGAAATTTCCAGAAGTCGAACCTGGTTCTCTGGTGCTGTGAGGCAGCAGAACTAATCACCATACTACCGTGCCACAAATGGCCCACAATCCTGTGCATGTCTATTCCATGTAGTTCAGTAATCGTAACCTCAGCATGAAGATTCAACTGGAATCTGCGCATTGATCACACCACCGATATTGTTATGGACAGAATTTATCTTAATGATTGGTGAGAACAAAGTCAATTTGTACGAGGGAATGATTTACTTGTCATGGAAGGAGTGCAGATTAAATCCCTGGAATGATGGGTAATCTTCTGAGGAGAGATTGGGGAAACTGGGCCAGTATTCTCTAAAGTTTCAAAGTATGAGAGGTGATCTCTTCAAAAATTACAAAATTCCTACTCTGTGACAGGTTAGATGTGGATAAATGCTAGTTTGGTGAGTCTAAAGTCAGGAAACTCTGAGGAAAAGAGGAAGGCCATTTAAAATCAGGATGAGGAGGGATTTCTTCTTGCAGAGGATGGTGAATCTTTGGAATTCTCTTCCCCAGAGGGCTGTGGAAGATCAGTCATTGAACATACTCAACGTAGAAATCAATAAATTTCTGGAGATCAATCGCATTGAGGTCAATGGTCAGCCATGATCTAACTGAATGATGGTTCAAGCTTGATGGGCTGAATGGCTACTCCTGTTCCTATGTTCCCATGTTTCCTTCCTCCCTCGCCACCTGCCCAATCTCAGTCTAGCAGCTAGGTCATTCAGGACTTGCCCAGTTTGGTCAGTTAAGGTGCTACCAGGAATTGCTATCCCTCCCAACATTGTACTCTGTGTTCCAGCCTCTGGTGAGTCTATCCTAATGTTGTGATGGGACATACCACGTAGGGAGGGCGATGAGGGTGGGTCAGATATTGGGCTGAATTCTTCGACCTCACCCTTGGCTGAGATCTTCCTGCCTTCCTGCAATGAATGGAAATGTGGCTGAGTGCTAAATTCATCATCCTCAGCAGCGGCAGGGCATGAGTGGCTGGAGAATTCCGGCCGTTATCTGTCCAAAGCAGCCCACTTGATTGGCACCACATCTACAACCATTCAACCCCTCCACCACTCAGTAGCAGCAGTGCATGCTGTCCACAAGATGCACTGCAGCAATTCACTAAAGATCCTTACACAGCATGACCACGATCCCAAACACACAATCACTTCTATCTAGAAGGATGAGGGCAGCAGATAAATGGGAAAACCACCACCTGCAAGTTCCCCTTCAAACCATTCACCATTCTGACTTGGAAATATGTCATATCACACTATCTGTAATGCCCACAACTTGCCTGGACTTGCAAAATTTCACTAACTGTCCTGTCTGGAGACAATACACATCTCTTTAACCTATGCTTAATGCTCTCTTCACTCACATTGTCTGTACCTTTAAGACTTGATTGCCTGTAAAGACTAGCATTCCAATCATTTTTCTGTAAATTGAATTTGTATCTTTATATGCCTGGTTTTTGAGCAAAACTCCCTCTCATCTGACGAAGGAGCAGTGCTCTGAAAACTTGTTACCAAATAAACCTGTCAGACTTTAACCTGGTGTTGTGAGGTTTCTTATTGTGTTGGAAGTATATTGCCATTCCTCTGCAGTGGCTGGGTCAAAATCTTGGAATTCCTTCCTTTACGGCATTGTGGGTCAGCCCACAGCACATGGACTGCAGCGATTCAAGAAGGCAGCTGACCATCGCCTTCTCAAGGGCAAATAGGGATGGGCAATAAATGTTAGCCCAGCCAGCGACACCCGTGTCCTACAAGTGAATAAGAAAAAGGAATTGGCGAGTATGACTGTGTCAGATTATTCTGTGGGACAGCCCTCCCAATTTTCACACAAGCCCTCAACTGTTAGTGAGGAGGAAAGGACAGTACTATGAGGGCAAAAAAAGGTTGCGTTCAAACCCTGTCGGTACAAACGTACACATCCATCACCTGAAATCAAATCGCAAACAAAATTACTTTTCTCCGGAAAGCTTCTTTCAATAAATTTTTGCGAGTGACTCCAGGGAGTTATTCATTAAAACAGCGCACCGTTTAAACACTATTATGTACTAAACACTACAGAAACACGCTGGAAAATCCAAAGTTGAAAAATGGTGTTTGATTGACTTGACTCAAGTGCTTGTTTAATAACAACGCTCAACAATTCCCAAGTCAGGGGTCCTGACGAAATCCTTTTCCCCAGAATATCATTTGTCTTAATGAAAATGAAGCAGTTTATTAAGATGATGAAATAGAAAATGGTTTTAACTTCTTTTGTAACACTTGTGTTCCATTGCAGCTTACAGTAATAAAAACCAACCAAGCCCCTGGAACTGAAAGAAACAAAGGCAGAAAATTGGTGCTGAAATATCTCGACTTTCCTACAGCGTGCAACAGTTCTGCGAAACTATGGAGTTCTTACAGAGCAGAAGGAGGCCATTCTGCCCATCAAATCTGCATCAACTATCTGATAGAACATTCCACCCAAACTCACATTCTGTTGTAAACCTGTAAACTTGTGCGCTTACCATGGCTAATCCCCCTAACTACTCATCTTTAAACACTAAGCACAGGGTTTTCCAGCCGTGCTCTCCCCAAGACTGGAAAATCACACACAAAGTCAACAGACCTTTGCACGGTCTCCGTCCCACCTGTTCCAATTCCCTTGGCAGATGGGACAGTAAAATTCAACTCTAATGTCAACTTGACCCTAAGGGTCAAGGGACAGCACAGTGGCACAGTGGTTAGCACCGCGCTGCCTCACAGCACAGAGGGTTTAGGTTCAATTCCTGGCTTGGGGACTGTGTGGAGTTTGCATGTTCTTCCTGTGTTTGCGTGGGTTTCGTCCGGGTGCTCTGGTCCCTCCTACAGTCTGAAAGACAAACAAACAACAAAGAACAGCACAGGAAACAGGCCCTTCGGCCCTACAAGCCCGCACCACCATCTTAACACACTCAGTGATTGTCTTATTCCAGTCTTACGTCATGTGTCAACATTTTTTGTCTACCTTTAGTGGAACTCCACAATAAAGGAGGTGGAAATTTAGGGAATTGTATGTACACCGGATTAAGGGAGTTCCAATTAAGGGACAATTAAAATGTGCTGGTTAGGTGCATTGGTCCGAACAGGTAGTGGAGTGTGGTGACTAAATGAAATTTCACAGTAACTTCAAAGCCTTACTTGTGATTAACAAATAAACTTGAACAAGTTAGCATGGCCAATCCACCTAAACTGGAATGTGGGAGGAAACCCACACAGACACTGGGAGAATGTACAGACTCCACACAGGCAATGACCCAAGGCTCGAATTTCGAATTGAACCAGGGTCCCTGGCTCTGTGAGACTGCAGTGCTAATCACCGCACCATTCTGACATTGAATCCTTCTGTTAGGGTAGGGAAATAGATAGTCATAGATAGCAGTGGGAAGTTGTGCGTGGAGCCTGAAGAGATTGGAGAGGCACTGAATAAATATTTCTCTTCGGTATTCACGCAGGGTGATGTAAATGTAGTTGTGGAGAACACTGAGGTCCAGGGTTGCAAACTGGAAAGTATTGAAGTAGATAGGGAGGATGTGCTAGATATTCTTGAGGGTTTGAAGTTGGATAAGTCCCCTGGGCCGGACGGGATTTACCCTAGGATTCTCTGGGAGGCAAGAGAGGAGATTGCAGAGCCTCTGGCTCTGATCTTCAGGTCCTCGTTGGTTACGGGTGTGGTTCCGGAGGACTGGAGGATGGCGAATGTGGTCCCATGTTTAAGAAGGGGAAGAGAGACCTTCCGGGGAATTATAGGCCAGTGAGTCTTACTTCTGTGGTGGGCAAGGTATTGGAGAGAATTATTAGGGATAGGATTTATAGTTATTTGGAGAGAAATGAATTGATTGGGGATAGTCAGCATGGTTTCGTGAAGGGTAGGTCATGCCTTACTAACCTCATTGAGTTTTTTGAGAAAGTGACCAGAGAGGTGGATGGGGGTAAGGCGGTTGATGTAGTATATATGGACTTTAGTAAGGCTTTTGATAAGGTGGCCCATGGAAGACTTCTACAGAAAATGCAGATGTGTGGAATAGAGGGTGATTTAGCTAATTGGATTAGAAATTGGCTGGCAGATAGAAGACAGAGGGTGGTGGTTGATGGGAGATTTTCTTCGTGGAGTTCGGTGACGAGTGGTGTGCCTCAGGGGTCTGTTTTGGGGCCCCTGCTGTTTGTAATTTTTATAAATGATCTGGATGAGGGTATTGAGGGATGGATCAGTAAATTTGCAGATGATACTAAGTTGGTGGTGTGGTAGATAGTGAAGAGGGGTGTTTTAGTTTACAGAGTGACTTGGACAAGTTGCAGAGCTGGGCCGAGAGGTGGCAAATGGAGTTTAATGTGGAAAAGTGTGAGGTAATGCACTTTGGCAGGAACAATAAATGTGTAGAGTATAGGGCTAATGGTAGGGCTCTTAATAGTGTTGAGGAACAGAAGGATCTTGGTGTATGTGTCAATAGATCCCTGAAAGTAGGCAGTCAAGTGGATAAAGTTGTTAAGAAGGCTTATGGAGTCTTAGCTTTTATTGGTAGGGGGATTGAATTTAGGAGCCGCAGCATCATGTTGCAGCTGTACAAAACTCTAGTGCGGCCGCACTTGGAGTATTGTGTGCAGTTCTGGTCGCCACATTATAAGAAAGATGTGGAGGCATTGGAGAGGGTACAGAGGAGGTTTACTAGGATGTTGCCTGGTATGGAGGGCAGGTCCTATGAAGAGAGGTTGAAGGATTTGAGGTTGTTTTCGTTAGAAAGGAGGCGGCTAAGGGGGGATCTTATTGAAACATATAAGATAATTAGAGGTTTGGATAGGGTGGACAGTGATAGCCTTTTTCCTAGGATGGAAAAAGCTAGCACGAGGGGACACAACTTTAAATTAAGGGGTATGAGTTATAGGACGGATATCAGAGGTAGGTTCCTTACTCAAAGAGTGATAGGGGAGTGGAATGCCCTGCCTGCAGCTGTTGTAGATGCGCCAAGTTTGGTGGCGTTTAAGAGGTTAGTTGATAAGTATATGGATGAGAAGGGAATTGTTTAGTTAGGAGGGGCATTGCTTTTTATTTTGGTCGGCACAACATCGAGGGCCGAAGGGCCTGTTCTGTGCTGTATTGTTCTATGTTCTATGTTCTATGTTAAATGAAACATATTTCTATTTCTGCAAGATTGCCATGAGGGTAGAGAGTTTAGCTAAACCCCCAAGACAGGAGAAGAAACTTCTCTCACTCTTGAGCTAAATTAAAAAGATGGTTCAGTAAAAGCAGATATGAGTCAATGCTGGCTTAATGGGCTAAATGGTCTCCTTCCGCATTGTCGGGATTTTATGGCTGGAATTTTACCATCGTGCCTGCCACAGGAATCGGGAGCAGGCGAGAGGCGGACAATGGGAAGGTCTGATGACCTTGTGCGGGATTTTTATGGTTTTGCGATGAGCAAGGCCATAAGATCCCATTCTATGACATTTTCCTTCTCTCGTTCTAATAAGCATTCTCTCTCCTTTTCTCCTTTTTCCAGCATTCTTTATTTTTGTTGGTGCCAGACAGTTATTAGCCTGTTTTACTTCACTCTGAATATCTATTTGCAGTGACTTCTGCCTACTGCTACCATGGAGTTTAAATCGGAACTTGTGGAGTTGGCTCCTATTGAGTTGACTCTTAAATGCCTTCATGGCAAAGAGTAGCAGACAGTAAATTCTATTCTTGATATTCTCTTATCCCAAGTGAAAATATTAAAAATTCGTGCCCTGCCTTAATTGTTCAAGTAACGCTTTTCTAAAGAGAAGGTTGTTCTTCTGGATAACATTCATCACTTAGTCATAGACACATTGGCCTTAGGGAAGGTGTAACATATATACTTACCTGAGTTATACTTGGACACCAGGGATTAAATTATGAGGAGAGGTTATATAAGCCAAGCTCGCGATGTCTGGAATTTACATGGTAAAAAGGCAATTTGATAAATGCTTTCAAGGTATAAAGTGGAATAGATAGTGTAGAAAGAAAGAAATGATTTTCTTTGGGGAATCTAGGATAAATGGCAATATTTAAAAATAAGAACTCCAAATGAGTGGAATCAGGATACATGGCATGGTGGCAGAGTGGATAGTACTGCTGCCTCACTGCTCCAGGGACATGGGATCACTGCTGGCTTCGGTTGACTGTCTGTGTGCAGTTTGTATCTCCTCCTCGTGTGTCCATGAATTTGCTCCGCGTTGTCCAGTTTCCTCCCTCATCCAAAGCGAGTTTGGTGGATTGGCCATGCTAAATTGACCCATAGTGTCAGGGGATTAGCAGGGTAAGTATATGAGAATACGGGAATAGGGCGGGATTGTGATCGGTGTAGACTCAATGGGCTCTTTCTGCTACGATTCCATGATTGTCCCCAAAATGTGTGGGTTAGAGGGATTAAATACATGGGGTTGCAGGCTCGGGAGGGAAATTAGCAGGGGTAGGATGCTCTATTAAAGAGTTGGTACAGACTCAATGGGTTGAATGGCGTCCTTCTGCACTGTAGAAATTGGGGTCTTTTAAGAGACTTCTGGATGAGTACATGGGATTTAATGGGATTGAGGGTTATAGATAGGCTTGGTAGGTAGGATACAATCACACTTGGAGTACTGTGCGCAGTTCTGGTCGCCTCACTATAGGAAGGACGTGGAAGCTATTGAAAGGGTGCAGAGGAGATTTACAAAGATATTGCCTGGATTGGGAGGCATGCTTTATGAAGACAGGTTGAGGGAGCTGGGACTGTTCTCCCTGGAGAGACGAAGGTTGAGAGGCAACCTGATAGAGGTTTACAAGATGTTGAGAGGAATAGATAGGGTGGACTCTCAGAGACTATTTCCCAGGGCTGAAATGGTCGCGACGAGAGGGCACAGATTTAAGGTGCAGGGAAGCAAGTACAGAGGGAATGCTAGGGGAAAGTTTTTCACTCAGAGGGTGGTGAGTGAATGGAATCGGCTGCCGTCGGTGGTGGTCGAGGCGAACTCGCTGGGGTCTTTTAAAAGACTTCTGGATGAGTATATGGGATCCAATGGGATTGGGGTTATAGATAGGTCTATGGCTGGGTAGGTTTTGATGTGTTCGGCACAACTTGTGGGCCGAAGGGCCTGTTTGTGCTGTAGTGTTCTATGTTCTATAATTAGCACAACTTGTGGGCCGAAGGGCCTGTTTGTGCTGCACTGTTCTATGTTTTATGTAGAGATTCTATGATTCTTCTTTGGTTTCTACACACAGATGATAAGAAGGTATTTGGAACTATTTCCCAGAAATAGCAATTAATGCTGGGTCAACTGTAAATTTTAATTTTGAGATTGATGTTAATAATTATGTTAACCATTGATAGTAAGAGATATGGAATGAAGAAAGGTACATAGTGTTAGGACGGTTCCATCCATTGACTCTGTCTACACTTTCTGCAGCCTCAGAAAAGCAGCCAGCATAATTAACAACCCCACTCACTCTGGACACACTCTCTTCCATCGGAAAAAAGATACAAAAGTCTTGAGGTCACCAACACAGCTTCTTCCCTGCTGCCATCAGATTTTTGAATGGACCTATCTTATACTAACTTGATCTTTCCCTACACCCTTGCTGTGACTGTAACACTACATTCTGCATCCTCTCCTTTCCTTCTCCCTGATGTAGTCTATGCTTTGTTTGTATAGCACACAAGAAACAATACTTTTCACTGTTCCCCAACACATGACAACAATAAATCAAATCAGAAATCAATTCTCAGTGCCTAGTGGGCTAAATGAGCGTCTAAGTGGCCTCTTGCTGTCACATTGTTTGTTACTGGAGCAGCTCATCCACCTCTTGACCATTTGTGAGATCTTGCTGTGCACACAATGACTTCCCACCAAACAACAGTTACTGCACCTTAAAATTAACCACTGGCTTTGCAGCACTCTGGGATATAATAAAATTCTGAAATGTTCTAAATTCGTGGCTCTATATTAGCGCTGAATGGCAGTGGTGATAAGAATTCAGGAGGTGATGTGGAGATTTTTCACGTCAAAACAATTTTGTTTTAACAATGTGCCGAAAGCGAATTATTTAATCAATAAATGCGGAAGATCGAGATGTGAGTTGTCAACTCAGTGCTTAAAGAACGTACAATAATCAGGGTCGTGTAACCACCACATTCCCAATGTACCTTTTGATGTGGGCTGAGGGTGAAGCTATTTGTGATTACTCGTTTGCAAAGCTTTTCACAGCGAGAATCACACAGGTCTGACATAACGCCTGCAAGAATAAACTACTTCACTGGTTTATCGCATTACAATGAGTCACATTCATCTTGTAAGACCTTTACAAGCTGCACCAAATCCAAACTTGTGTTGACCTTAAACTTGGCGCCCACAGCTCATTTTGAAAAGCGTTGTGACTTCCTGCAAACAATCTGTGGAAATGAGGTGGCTACAACAAGCAGAACACACTGCAATGGGGAGGAGGGAGGACGAAGGGAGACAGCATATCTGAATTGAACATGTAATCTTCTCATATTTTATGAATGAGCAGAGAGCGTAGGTCATTCAAGTGGAACAATTGCATCTCAAAGTGCTGTCACTTTGACCTTTTGCTGTCCGTACCTCTGGAGTTTTCTCACTCCCAGAACAAAAAAAAAACAAATAGATTTGATTTTGATTGTGCCAAGGCATTGGGGATCACAACAGCAGCGGAATGGAAGATAGATTGCTGTGTTGGCACTTAGAATTTTGTGAAAGGTTTTTTTTTTGCACCCAGAATGACAAACAGGCATCAGGACAATCTGACCTTGAACCAAAGCGGCTGCGGGATTTTGGAGGAGCACTTTTCCCGGTGAGGAAGCGCCCTTCCCTGTCACGAGTGCTCACGTTTTGGTTAAGGGCTCAATTTCCACCTTGTGTGGAGTGCAGCGTTTGATAAACTACTGCCGGCTAAAGAGCAAGCAGATTAACCTCGGGGAGGAGAGGGAGGAGAGAGCAAAAGCGGAAGTACAGAGAAATACTGAAAGCAGAGTAACCCCAAACGAAAGCAATCATTCACACAGCCCCGGGGTCAGCTGCTGAGCTGAGCTGGAAGTGATGAGTGTCAGGGGTATGTGACCCTGCAGGATTGATTCATCTCACAATATAAAGTTCAATCCTGTTCTTCATCTATTTCTACCATTTGTCTTGTTCCATTTTTCAACTCTGTTTCCAGCCACATGCTGTGACTTCGCTTTGGCACGAAATTCATTCTAAATGGAATTATGTTGCTTTGGTTTAGATTTCCGTGCTGTCGGCTGTGATATCGTTTTGTTTTCTTGTTATTCAGCGAAATTGCCCGAACAGTATCTTGCCCCTTTACCTCATTGCGTCTCTCTGAACAATCATCCACTTCATGTTTCATAACACTGTGTGGTATGTGTGTGAGTGTGCATGTGGAAGAGAGTGCAAGTGTGTGTGTGTGTACATGCGTGCGTACGTGTGCGTGAGAGAGTGAATGGAATTCCCCCACAATAAAGTGTTGAATTTGTGGGAAAACTGGAATAATTCACCATTATTTTGTGAGAGTTCAGATTAGAATCTCCCACACTCTGTGCAAAGCAGACGCCATCAGCGCGAATATCACTAGGTTTCAGGAGTTGGGTCCTATTCCTGCTGGAAAGGCGAAAACCAGCAGGCCTCTGCACATCAGCAGTGACCCCAAATTGTCAGCCTCCTGGGACCCAACTTGTGAATCCAAAGATACATCTTCTGTTTTCACTACATTGGCTAACAATATCATCTAGTTACCCGGGATGTACCTAATCACACAGTAAAAAACATGAACCTTTATCAAGAGATGTTGCGATCCTGGTGGTGAGTTAGTCATTGGTTTGTGCCAATTCATCTCAAGTGGTTGTTCTCTGTCAAATAGATAGGATTGAATTCCCTGAATAAAGAAGATTCTTGAGTAAAACTGAGAATGTATGAAGACAGCAAAGAGATCTAGGCATCTTTGAAGGTTGTCCTCATCGTGAACAGTTGGCATATGTTTAATCCTTTAAAAGGATTAAATTATCCTTTTTAAGGATTCTTTTAAATTGCCCTTCTTAAGGTTAATCCTTTACCTTACTTGGGTCAGGGCAAATGCTAAATCTGAAATAAATAGAATCATTGGATCTCTACAGTGCAAAAAGAGGCCATTCAGCCCATCGAGTCTGCACTGACTCTGTGACAAAACATCTTACCCAGACCCTATCCCCAAAATTCTATATATTTAGAGGGTGATTTAGCTAATTGGGTTAGGAATTGGCTAGCAGATAGAAGACAGAGGATGGTGGTTGATGGGAGATATTCATTGTGGAGTTCAGTGACAAGTGGTGTACCTCAGGGGTCTGTTTTGGGGCCCCTGCTGTTTGTAATTTTTATAAATGATCTGGATGAGGGTATTGAAGGATGGATTAGTAAATTTGCAGATGACACTAAAGTCGGTGGAGTGGTAGATAGTGAAGAGGGGTGTTATAGTTTGCAGAGAGACTTGGACAAGTTGCAGAGCTGGGCCGAGAGGTGGCAAATGGAGTTTAATGTGGAAAAGTGTGAGGTAATGCACTATGGCAGAAATAATAAATGTGTAGAGTATAGGGCAAATGGTAGGATTCTTAGTAGTCTAGATGAACAGAGGGATCTTGGTGTGTATGTGCATAGATCCCTGAAAGTAGGCAGTCAGGTCGAGAAGGTTGTTAGGAAGGCATATGGAGTCTTGGCTTTTATTGGTAGAGGGATTGAATTTCGGAGCCGCAACGTCATTTTGCAACTGTACAAAACTCTAGTGCGGCCGCACTTGGAGTATTGTGTGCAGTTCTGGTCCCCACATTATAAGAAAGATGTGGAGGCATTGGAGAGGGTACAGAGGAGGTTTACCAGGATGTTGCCTGGTATGGAGGGCAGGTCTTATGAAGAGAGGCTGAGGGATTTGAGGTTGTTTTCGTTAGAAAGGAGGCGGCTAAGAGGGGACCTAATCGAAACATATAAGATGATTAGAGGTTTAGATAGGGTGGACAGTGATAGCCTTTTTCCTAGGATGGAAAAAGCTAGCACGAGGGGACACAGCTTTAAATTAAGGGGTGATAGTTATAGGACGGATATCAGAGGTAGGTTCTTTACCCAAAGGGTGGTTCGGGAGTGGAATGCCCTGCCTGCAGCAGTTGTAGATGCGCCAAGTTTGGTGGCGTTTAAGAGGTTAGTTGATAAGTATATGGAAGAGAAGGGAATGGTTTAGTTTGGAGGAGCATTGCTTTTTATATTGGTCGGCGCAACATCGAAGGCCGAAGGGCCTGTTCTGTGCTGTAATGTTCTATGTTCTATGTAACCTGCATATCTTGGGACATTAAAGGATAATTTAACATGGCCAATCTGCCTAACCAACATATCTTTGAACTATGGAAGGAAATGGAGCACCCAGAGGAACCCTCGCAGACATGGGGAGAATATGCAAACTCTGCACAGACAGTGACCTGAGGTCAGAATTGAATGGGGGTCTCCAGCACCGCGAGACAGAAGTGTTGAACACGCTTTGAGCGTGCTGGGATTGCTTTGAGCATATGTCTGTTTGGATCAACACACAGCTCTTTGTACCATCCTGTGCTCTCGTGCACTGCTGCTGCCAATGGCCCTTCCCAACGTGTGCTTTGTACAATTGATGAAAGGTTGGGTTCATTCTTGGTGCATGCAAAAATCCACACTTTCCACATCTCCCAGCAGGTTTGGGTGTTCTAGAGAATGCAGCAATATTGGGATTTTATTTGGAATCTGTAAGCTTTGTTGACCTGTGATCTCCTTGTACTGATGTACAAAAAACAAAGAACAGTACAGCGCAGGAACAGGCCCTTCGGTCCTCCAAGCCTGTGTCGAACATGATGCCTGTCTAAATTAAAACCATATGTACTGACTGAGTCAATACCTATTCATGTATTTGCCTAGATGCCTCTTAAATGCCGCTATCGTTCCTGCTCCCACCAAATGCTTGATTTTTCTATACAAGTGGGAAAAAAACATCCTTGAGTTTTCCTTCAGTGCTGCATCCTTTGGGCTTGTTTAACTGGAATTCTTTCAGAGGAGTGGATACTGTCACCAACTCAATAAATCTATCTGCTGTCTTTCTGTTTGGGAAATCACAGAACTTCTCTGCTCTCACTGGTGGAGTTGTCTATGGATTCTGTCATCAAAATGACATGAACTCTAGTGGTGGGGATATGGAATGCGCTGCCAAGTAAAGTGGTGGATGCAGGTACTCTGGAGTTATTTAAAAGATACTTAGATGGGCACATGAACAGAATGGGAATGGAGGGGTATAGAAAACTGATTTAAAATAGGGATCATGAGCCTTGGGAGTCCCTGGGAAGTGTGTAAATAGATGATGATATTGATGTACTTGTTTTTATCCTACAGGTGCTTTGGTCCACCTTGTTGTCTAACGAGGGGCATACACGCGATGGGTCGTGAGAGGGCTGCTCTTGGATTTTTTTCGAGAGTATCCTAGTGCATTAGTGTACGCTTGATCTGGACCATTTGATGGGCAACACGACAGCTCAGTGACTATCGCTGTGCTGTGCAGATACATGGATTTGGGCCTGTGTCTGTGGGAGTTTGCGCATTCTCCCCGTGCTTGCGTGGGTTTTCTCCGGGTGCTCCGGTTTCCTCCCACATCCCAAAGATGTGCTCTTAGGCTAATTGGCAAAACAAATTCTCCCTAAATTGTCTCAAATTTGGTTTTTAATCCATAGATCTATAAACATAGACAGGGATCACAGGTAGAGGTGGGAACATTGGGATGGTGGCGCGGGCTTGTTGGGCCGAAGAGCCTGTTTCCCATGCTGTTTTGTTCTTTGTTCTTTGTCTATAGTCATTGGAAGCTGAACCTGATTCTGAACTGACCTTCTGGTGTATTCTATGACTCTGTTCGAGTGGGGGTGGATTGTTCATGTGGTGAACCATTCAAACAGTCCGTTGACTTCAGCGGGACTGAAGATCTTGCTGGTTAAAGTCCCCCCTCTGTATTTTTGGGAATCGCTTTGTTCTGTTAATCCTGATGTGTTCAGCATGCGTAAGATGAGGACATCCTTGCCTGGTTCTCTTCCTATAGGGGAACACATCAGCGGTCACGGGCATTCGGCCTCTGATCTTCGGGTAAGCATACTCCAAGGCGGCCATCCCGATGCACAACAGCATAGAGTCGCTGAGAAGAGACTGATAGCCAAGTTCCGCACACATAATGACAGTCTCAACTGGGATCATGTCAAACTATCTGTAACCCCTATGACTTGCAAAACCTCACTTACTGTCTGGAGACAATACACATCTCTTTAGCCTGTGCTTACTGCTCTCTCCACTCACATTGTCTGTACCTTTAAGAATTGATTATCTGTAAAGAGTCACATTCCAATCATTATTTTGTAAATTGAGTTTTTGTCTTTATATCCCCTGTTTGTGAACAGAACTCCCACTCACCTGAGCAGCGTTCCAAAAGCTAGTAGATTTTGCTACCAAATAAACCTGTTGGACTTTAACCTGGTGTTGTGAGACTTCTTATCCTGTCATCAAGCCAATTTTGTATCCATTGGGGAGAGGGGAGAATTTCTGACACATTGGGAATGATTACGTTTAAAAGTTTAAACATTTTGGATTCAGATGGGAGGTCAGCTCACTCTTAATTTACACAGAGTGCCGTTGACTTTGTCTTTTTAAGATTGTTCCGCATTCTGATCCAATTTGAAGCTTATCTTTACTTTGTCTCTCTTCTCCTCTCATCTACGGTTTTTCTACCTGTTGTTACTAATTTTGCTTCCCTCCAATCTCAGCTTCCTCTCAGATTTCCGACTCACTGGCAATCTAGTTTAAACCATCCCCAACAGCACCAGCAGACCTCCCTGCCTGTCCCGGTTCTGTTAAGGTACAGCCCATTTATCTTGTAGAGGCCCCTCCATAATCACTCCCAATGTATCAGAAATCCTTCCCTCTCCTACACCAGTTTGTCAGCTGTGTATTCAAAAGCTCAATCCTCCTTTTCTTATGCTCACTAATACTCAGAGTAATATCAAGATTGCTGCTTTCAAGGTCTTGCTTTTTGAATTTATTCTCTAACTCCTTCAAGTCTGTATTCAGGACCTCACACTATTAATACCAAATGTGGATCACAGTGCTCTTCCTCCCCCAGAAGAACATTTCTTAAGCAGGTGTGGAACATCTCTCACCAAAAAGATAACACCATTCTGGATTTAAATCCAGTAAAGAGATGTCTGGGAGGCTGATTCATAGTAAGAAGTCTCACAACACCAGGTTTAAAGTCCAACTGGTTTATTTGATGGTAAACCCATCATTTGGTAGTAAACTATTAAATAAGCCAGTTGGACTTTAACCTGGTGTTGCAAGACTTCTTACTGTGTTTACCCCAGTCCAACACCAGTATCAAGCTGATTCAGAGACAGAATGGGGAAAGGGCACTCGGCAAAGGATGGGGGACAGAGCTAGGATCAACTCCCCCCCACCTCTTCCCATACCAGCAATTGAAGGTGTGGATTATTTTAACCACATTCGCACCCCATTGTGAAACACAGCAGGTCCGGTCCAGGGACAACAAAACTTGAAGACCCCAAAGCCCCTCAAGGTGGACCATGGCGGATGGGGCCATGCAGAGGTTCAGACGTGGCTTATAAACAAATCATTTTCCAGCATTGTCCCTCTGGCATTCCTTCTGGTGTAAAAAAAATTAAACTAAATTAAGCAAACTGAGGGACAAAGCAAGGAGGACAGCCTCTTGAGGGGGTGGGGAGGGGGGAAGGCACCTGAAACAAAAAAACAAAGCAGAAAGGAGACTTAAAACATGAAACCAAAATATGATTAAAGGGGTCAGCTCAGTCCCTGCAGGCACGGAGCATCTTGATGTGCCCGTGTACTCCACATGCTCCCCGTCCAGGGACACTCAGCCATGAATGTAGCTGTGGTAGAGGGATAGGCAATCAGATGTGGAGGTATTGGAAAGGGTGCAGAGGAAGTTTACCAGGATAGTGCGTGGTATGGTGGGAAGGTCTTGTGAGGAAAGGCTGAGGGACCTGAGGTTATTTTCGTTAGCGAGACAAAGGTTAAGAGGTGACCTAATTGAGGTATACAAGATGATCTGAGGGTTAGATAGGGTGGATAGTGAGAGCCTTTTTCCTCGGATGGTGATGACTAACATGAGGGGACATAGCTTTAAATTTAGGGGTGATAATTATAGGACGGATGTTAGAGTTGGGTTCTTTACTCAGAGGGTAGTAAGGACGTGGGATGCCCTGCCTGCAGCAGTTGTGGACTCATCAAGTTTAAGGGCATTCAGATGGTCAGTGGATAGGCATATGGATAATATTGGAATAGTTTAGGTTAGAGGGTCATTAGATTGGTTCCACTGGTCAGCACAACATTGAGGGCCGAAGGGCCTGTACTACACTGTAATGTTCTACGTTCTAGGTCGCCCAATGCCTGAACAGCAGTAATCCTTGTACATGGTCTTCCTTAACCTCACAGAGGCCTTGGACATTTGAAGTTTATTTATTAGTGTCACCAGTAGGTTTACATTAACACTGCAATGATGGCCGGGATTCTCCCTTCGCCACCATAACTTTCCTGGCAGGTTGGGATGGGAGATACGCCCCGCCAGCCTTGTACCGAGATTTGCAGATGCGCCGGGAATGTATGTGCATCTCTCAGAACCGGTCAAACCACACTGGGAACCCGTGGGAAGGCAGGTAAGTAATTTAAATCTTTTTCAAATGTATTTTAAATAGGTTTAGCAAGTCATTAGCAGGAACTTTCAGGTCCCAATCAAATCTCCCACCAGCCCAGGAACTGTTTAACTAAATTCACCCACCAGTTAATGGAATTTCATGAACAAATTCATCATCGACTTTGAAAGTGTTTTTTTTATACTTGAAATTAGCAGGCAATTTTTAAACTCCATTCACAACAGAGTGTCTGAGCTATGTGATAAAAACATAAGAACATAAGAAATAGGAGCAGGAGTCAGCCATCCGGCCCCTCGAGCCTGCCCCGTCATTCAATAAGATCATGGCTGATCTGAAGTGGATCAGTTCCACTTTCCTGCTTTCTCCCCATAACCCTTAATTCCCTTATCTGTCAAAAATCTGTCTACCCGTGACTTCAATATATTCAACAAGGTAGCTTCCACCATTTCAATGGACAGAGAATTCCAGAGATTCACCATCCTTTGAGTGAAGAAGTTCCTCCTCAACTCTGTTCTAAACGGCGCCCACCACCTTAATTTGAGGCTGTGTCCTCTACTTTTGCTATTCTTTCTAAGCGGAAAGAATCTTTCTACCTCTACCTTATCCATCCCCTTCATTATCTTATATGTCTCTGTAAGAACCTCCCTCAGCCTTCTAAACTCAACGAGTACAGACAATCTCTCACGGATCGAAATATTTCACAGTGGAATGGGGAAGTTGCATGCTGGCGGAGTGGTATTATCACTGCGGCGGGACTGGAGAATCAGGAGAATTCTTTGTCTGTAATCAAGACACAGTGGCTGGAAACCTTGAAGCTTTACAAAAGATTAATTACTAATATCTGCAATTGCTAACTGATAATTTGAGCTCTCCTCGAAACTGCCTTCAGTAATCGAGGTTATTGCGACTTAGAGTTTTTCTGTCGATATTTCCTTTCATACAGTAAGAAGTCTCAAAACACCGGGTTAAAGTCCAAGAGAATTATTTGTAGCAAACGCCACTAACTGTTCGGAACTGGCCTTTCACACTAGTGAGAATAATACCAAGACACGCAGGAGCACAAAGCAGATTGCCACTGAACTCTTTAGTACTGTAAACCTAATACATTTCAATTTAAATGTGACCAGGAGACAGTATTATTTTAATTCATTGCTCTGCTCATGAGTGTTAAACTGTAGTCTGATTAACAGTGCATCTGCCTCCAGGGTTAGATGGTTGTGGTTCATGGGCCACTCCAGGATTTGAACACAAGCTGCTGAGGGAATTGTTGTTCCTTAGATAAGACTCAAACTGAGGTCCCGAGTGTGTGCTGAGGTTTAGCCTTTCAGGTGCAACTTTAAGCCCCATCTGGCTTCTCAGTTGCTTATAAAAGATCCTATCGCATGATTCAAATGACAAATAGGGGAGTTCCTCCCAATGCCTTGGTTTAACACAGCATCACAGAATCGTGATTGGGAAAAGTTCGGAGGAGATGGGCGAGGTATGTTTTTTACACAGAGAGTGGTGGCTGTCAGGAACACCCGGGAGATGGTAGGAGAGGTACAAGCGTGACAGTAAAGGGACAACTAGACAAATGCGTGAATAGGATTCAGACTCAGTAAGTTTTAGTTTAGGCAGGCATCGTGATTGGTACAGGTTGGAGGGTCAAAGGGCCTGTTCCTGTATTTCTCTTTGTTCTGGAAGGAGACAGTGAAGTTTAGATAGTGAAGAGGGGTGTTATAGTTTACAGAGTGACTTGGACAAGTTGCAGAGCTGGGCCGAGAGGTGGCAAATGGAGTTTAATGTGGAAAAGTGTGAGGTAATGCACTTTGGCAGGAACAATAAATGTGTAGAATATAGGGCTAATGGTAGGGCTCTTAATAGTGTTGAGGAACAGAAGGATCTTGGTGTATGTGTAAATAGATCCCTGAAAGTAGGCAGTCAAGTGGATAAAGTTGTTAAGAAGGCTTATGGAGTCTTAGCTTTTATTGGTAGGGGGATTGACTTTAGGAGCCGCAGCATCATGTTGCAGCTGTACAAAACTCTAGTGCGGCCGCACGTGGAGTATTGTGTGCAGTTCTGGTCGCCACATTATAAGAAAGATGTGGAGGCATTGGAGAGGGTACAGAGGAGGTTTACTAGGATGTTGCCTGGTATGGCGGGCAGGTCCTATGAAGAGAGGTTGAAGGATTTGAGGTTGTTTTCGTTAGAAAGGAGGCGGCTAAGGGGGATCTTATTGAAGCATATAAGATGATTAGAGGTTTAGATAGGGTGGACAGTGATAGCCTTTTTCCTAGGATGGAGAAAGCTAGCACTAGGGGACACAGCTTTAATTAAGGGGTATGAGTTATAGGACGGATATCAGAGGTAGGTTCTTTACTCAAAGAGTGATTAGGGAGTGGAATGCCCTGCCTGCAGCTGTTGTAGGTGCACCAAGTTTGGTGGCATTTAAGAGGTTAATTGATCAGTATATGGAAGAGAAGGGAATGGTTTAGTTTGGAGGGGCATTGCTTTTTATTTTGGTCGGCGCAACATCGAAGGCCGAAGGGCCTGTTCTGTGCTGTAGTGTTCTATGTTCTATGAGACCATTTGGTCCATCATGTCTGTACTGGCTCTTCAGTGACTTGGTGCCATTCCCCTACCTTTTCTCCGTACCCCTGCACATTTTTCCGATTCTTGAAAGACTCGAGTGAACCTGCCTCCCCCTCAGCTCCAGGTGGAATGTTCCAGAACAACTACTCGCTTTGCGCAAAATATTTTTTCTCACATCACATTTGTTTCTTTTGCAAATCGCTTTAAACCTCTGGTGCCTCATTTCTGACTCTTTCACAAGTTCTCCCTACCTGTTCTGTCCAGCCATGATTTTGAACACCTCTGTCAAATCTCCTCTCGGCCTCCTTCTCTCCAAGGAGAACAATCCCAACCTCTCCAATCCATCCTCATGTATACACCCTAACATTGTTAAAAAAAAGATGATCAGGATATTATCACCTTGCTTCTTACGTTGTGTGTAGATCGGATGCTGCTTCTCCTACACTCCAATCGGGACTACACTTCAGAAAATACTCCATTAGTTACAAAATGCTTCAAGGTATCTGTTGACCTGGAATATTGTGGAAGTGAAACTCTCTGGGTAGAATGTGATGGCCGTTCACGCTGGTGGGATTTTCCCAACCCGCTTCAGTGTGATCCAAATCCTCCGACTGCAGCGGGAGTGTGACATGAACAGCCGATAAGATGGTCCTCTCAGTAGACTATCCTCCTGGTCGACAGCAGGATGTACTATCTACAAGGTGCACTGCAGCAATTTACCAAAAACCCACAACCACTTCCATCTAGAAGGGCAAGGGCAGCAGATACATGGAAACACCACCATCTGCAAGTTCCCTCCCAACCACTCACCATCCTGACTCAGAAATAAATCAGCCGTTCCTTCACAGTCACTGGGTCAAAATCTTGGAATTCCCTCCCGACCGGCATTGTGGGTCAACCCACAGTACATGGACTGCAGGGATTCAAGAGGCAGCTCACCGCCACCTTCTCAAGGGCAACTAGAGATGGGCAATAAATGATGCCCAGCCAACGACACCCATATCTCGTAAATGGATATAAAAAAGAATAAAAAAAAACCTCTCTCCTTCTGCCACCTGTCCACATTCTTGGAGAGTCTGTGGACTGCAAACCTCAAGGTGCTAAATTCAGCGTGGGAATTTGAAGATATTGGTTGGTCGAGCAGGACGGTTTACAGGGGAACATTAGCTGAACGCAGACTTTAAAGACCAGCTGAAGGAGATGAACGTGGACACAGGGCAAGTGAGCATGGGCGTAACAGACAAAATAATACATGACTGCAATAGAAGTAAGCAAGAAAAAGGATCTCTGTAAAGCCAATGCAGAAATGAGCACAATCTCCAAGGGTAATAAATTCATCTTCGGAAGTTTAATGTCAGATTGGTGGGGACGGTGTGGATGGTGTCAGATCTAAAGAAGCTAAGCATGATGTTTCCATCAGAATTATTGACGTAAGTGTGTCAGTATGTAAACAGTTTTATTCATCTTTTCTTATAAATATGTATTATCTTAGCTTACCATTGCTTTCTCTATAATAGCTCCCTGGCCATTACATGCTCCTTGCCATTCTGCCTATCAGGTATTAGATTTTAATTTTATCGATAATCCCATAAAAATGAGAATTTCTCTTCAACATCATATATTCCGACTCTTGGTTTTCTGTTAGATGGCCAATCTTCAATCTGTGATGATGTGTTCGCCCCCTTAACCACGAGCTCCTATCTTGTATCACAACCTTTTAGAGGGCACCTTTTGGGTCCCACGATGGCACAGTGGTTAGCACTGTTGCCTCACAGCAGCAGGGACCTGGGTTCAACTCCAGCCTTGAGTGACTGCCTATGTGAAGTTTGCACATTCTCCCCATGTCTTCTTGGGTTTCCTCCGGGTGCTCTGATTTCCTTGCATACCTCTACGCATTTATCCACTAATCCCTCTAATCTACACATCTCAGGACACTAAGGGTCAATTTTAGCACGGCAAATCAACCTAACCCACACATCTTTGGACTGTGGGAAGAAACTGGAGCATCTGGAGGAAACCCATGTAGACACGAGGAGAATGTGCAAACTCCACACAGATGCCAGGAATCGAACCCAGGTCCCTGGAGTTGTGAAGCAACAGTGCTAACTACCCTGACACCCAACTATTTTGTCCTGCCTATTATTTCATTTGGAGATGACTTGGTGGGTTGTGAATCTTTGGAATTATCCATCCCAGAGAATGGTTGACGCTTCATCATTGAATATATTTAAGACTAGGATTGGCAGATTTTTGCTTCTCAAGGAAACCAAGGATATGGGAATGGATTGGAAAGTGGAGATGAAGTCTTGGATCAGCAATGCTGCTATTGAATAGAGGAGCTGGTTCGATGGATCATTTCTTATCCTGAAACGTAAATGTTATTGTATATTCACTAGCCTCATCCTCTAAGGGACCAACACTTTCTTGCCCTTTTTCTTTCTATATTCCCTATAGCATCTCTTACTGTGTGTTTTAGAACCCTTAATAATTTAAGCTCATGTCCTAATCGTTCCATCTTTACATTTTCTCGTTATTCTTTTCTGCTTCTTAAAATTCTCCCATGCTTCTGGCCTGCCACTAATCTTCACATTATTATTTCTTTCTATTCTCTCCTACCCATACTTCCGCACATTGTTTTGCATTGCTGAACAAGCTTGTGCTCCTAGTGGGAGAAGAGAAAGGGTGACATTTGTTTTCATTCCTTCCAAGGATGTAAATATCTCTGGCTGGGTCAGCATTTTTAATACCCCATCCCTCATTGCCCTTGAGAAGGTGATAGTGAGCTGCCTTTTTGAACTACTACAGTCCATGTGGTGTAGGTACACCCACAGTGCTGTTAGGGAGGTAGTTCCATGATTTTAACCCAGTGACAGTGATGGAATTGTGACATATTTGTTTTTTAATTTATTATTGTCACGTGCATCAATATTCGGTGAAAGGTATTGTTTCTTGCACAGTATACAGGCAAAGCGTATTGTTCATTGAATCATATAGTGCAGAAGGAGGCTATTCCATTGAGTCTACACTGACCACAATCCCACTCAGGCCCTATCCCCATAACACCATTCATTTACCGTAGCTCGTCCCCCTTACACTGAGGTGTAATTTACATGGCTAATTCACCTAATCTGTACATCTTTAGACTGTGAGGAGGAAACTGGAGCACCCAGAGGAAACCCATGCAGGCACAGGGAGAATGTGCAAACTCCAAACAGCCAGTGACCCAAGGCAGGAATTGAATCTAGATCACTGGTGTTATGAGGCAGCACTTCTAACCATTGTGCTACCGTGCCACCTCATTCATAGAGAAGGAAAAGAGTAGGTGCAGAATGTAGTGTTACAGTCATAGCTAGGATGCAGAGTAAGATCAACTTAATGTGAGTAGGTCTATTCAAATGTTTGATGGCAGCAGGGAAGAAGTTACTCTTGAGTTGATTGGTACGTAACCTCAGACTTTTGTATCTTTTTCAAAGAACAAAGTGACCAAAGAACAAAGAACAAAGAACAAAACAGCACGGGAAACAGGCCCTTCGGCCCAACGAGCCCACGCTGCCACCCCAATGTTCCCACTTCTACCCACGTTCCCTGTCCATGTTTATAGATCTATGGATTGAAAACCAAATTTGAGACAACTTAGGGAGAATTTGTTTTGCCAATTAGCCTAAGAGCACATCTTTGGGATGTGGGAGGAAACCGGACCGCCCGGAGAAAACCCACACAAGCACGGGGAGAATGCGCACACTCCCACAGACCCAAATCCATGTATCTGCACAGCACAGTGATAGTCACTGAGCTGTCATGTTGCCCATCAAATGGTCCAGGTCAAGCGTACACTAACGACGTGAAGCACTAGGATACTTCTGAAAAATAATCCATAGCAGCCCTCTCACGACCCATTGCGTGTGTGCCCCTCGTTAGACAACAAGGTGGACCAAAGCACCTGTAGGATAAAAACAAATACATCAATATCATCATCTATCTACACACTTCCCAGGGACTCCCAAGGCTCACAATCCCTATTTTAAATCAGTTTTCTACACCCCTCCATTCCCATTCTGTTCATGTGCCCATCTAAGTATTTCTTAAATAACTGCAGAGTACCTGCCTCCACCACTTTACCTGGCAGTGCATTCCATACCCTCACCACCCTCTGTGTGAAAAAACTCCCTCTAGCATCCAAATTATACCTTACCCCCCTCACCCTAAGCCCATGACCCCTCATGCTATTAGAGTCCATCCTAGGAAAAAGCTTAATCCTGCTTACTCTATCTAAATCCCTCATAATCTTGTACACCTCAATTAGATCTCCTCTAAGTCTATGTCCTTCTAAGGAAAACAGTCCCAATTTGCCTAACCTCTCCTCCTAACTCAGACCTTCCATACCAGGCAGCATCCTGGTAAACCTCCTCTGCACTCTCTCCAGAGTCTCCATGTCCTTCCGGTAGTAGGGCGACCAGAACTGGACGCAGTATTCCAAATGAGGTCTAACCAGTGTTTTATACAACTGCAACATTAAAGGCCAGCTCTTGTATTCTATACCCCTTCCAATAAAGGCTAGCATACCATATGCTTCCTTCACAACCTTCTCCACTTGCTCTGCCACCTTCAGAGACTTGTTCAAAGGTGGAAAAGAGAATGTCCGGGATGTGTGGGGTCCTTAATTATGCTGGCTACTTTTCTGAGGCAGTGGAAGTGTAGACAGAGTCAATGGATGGGAGTCTGGTTTGCACAATGGATTGGGCTACATTCATGATTTGAAGGTGTATCTGCTGCCCTTGTCCCTAAGTGTAGAGGTCAGGGGTTTGAAAGCCGCTGTGTAAGGAGACTTGGTAACTTGCTGCAGGCCATTCTGTGGATGATACACATGGCTGCCACTGTACATCAGTGATAGAGGAAGGGAATGTTGAAGAGGAGGAATGAGGTGCCAATGAAGAAGGCTACTTTGTCCTGTATGGTGTCAAGCTTCTTGACTGCCGCTGAACTTCTGACTTGTGCCTTATAGATGGTGGATAAGATCTGGGGAGTCAGGACGTGAGTTATCCATGGAAGAACGATGTGAAGAAGTATTGAACACAATTGAGCAGGAATTTGGCAGCAATGAACTGAGCCAGGTGCACATTCCTCCGTCTCACCACCCCCTACAGTCAGAGAGAGACAGAGATTGTTGCCGTGGTGTTGCTGCATTTCTCCTTTTGCTTCTCTTCCTGCTTTGAATCTACTTCCAGGAGGCTTTTGGGACAGAGCTTATCCTGAATCCCGCTTCACCGCTACCTTGTAGAGCCACCATTCTGACCCAGAGTGGAAACAGCCCATGGACCCGACAGCAAGATGGGGGGAGTTTCCCTTTAAGAAAAAAATGAAAGTGTGAAAATGAATCATTTACCAGGAAAGGAACCAGTTCCACAGGAGAGGTGCAGAAGGTGATCAACACAAGGTCATGCCAATCTGTTATGAGCTCTTGAAGCTTTCTGAAAGCGAGGTTATATTTGCCATGCTGTGAGTTTGCTGTTTGCTTGGCAGACAGGCTCTGTGTGAGTAAGGAATACTGGGCATTCTGTGTCATTGCGCAGTTACCATTAAAAGTTTTGCCCGCAGATGGTCCTTCCTCTAGTTTCTGCCCTCATGCTGTGCAACACACTCGTATCATTTCATCATACCTTGTTTGAAAGCTTGAACGGAACAGCTGTGTACCAGCCAGCGTGAAATTCGCTGTTTGTAGAATCCAAACTAAACAGCCTTGCAAGAATTAGCAATCAGCGAGTGAGCTTGGCAGTGGGTGGTGATTCCTGACAAAGTCTGTGCTTCTCTTAATCCAATCAACGTACAAGGATTGTCAGAAATGGATTTTAATCTGAAGTGGCCACTGAAGGGGGTGTAAAGGTTAGAGTGTAGAATCCTGGCTGACAATCACATTCATTGTCTGGCTGGATTGTGTCAGAGTTGACAGTCCGATGAATGATACAATGTCGGTACAATCCCCCCCCCAAAATAACCAGAGGTGTAAATTCCTTAGTAGGTGTCATTTGATGAGTATAGTTAGCCCGAAAAGGAAGCAAGCCCACCCCTACACCCTTCCCTGGCAGCCAAACCACCAGGTTATAATTGACAGGCTGGG
The DNA here is from genome assembly GCA_024679065.1 of Sphyrna mokarran. NCBI lineage: Eukaryota > Metazoa > Chordata > Chondrichthyes > Carcharhiniformes > Carcharhinidae > Sphyrna > Sphyrna mokarran. The sequence continues at coordinate 36,945,549 of JAGIQG010000028.1, forward strand.
CACTCGGTGCCAGTCTGCTAACTGCCCCATCCACATCCACTTAAGGGCCTTAACAGATCCATGGGCAAATGGACTGCCCCACTCCTCACCTGGCACTGGCAGAATCACAGCCAAAGTGATCAGAGGTAGCTACCATGCCATTACCACGGCACCCCTTTACATCCCCCCCTCCACCCACCCCAATCCCCAACAACACCCCCCACCCCCACTGCCCTACACATTCCCGAGGCCAATAAAATTGCAGTCTATAACTCAATAAGCTCTCATTGTTGAATCTTTCCTGTCTTCTATCCTATCATAGAACTTCCGTTTTGATCTTTCTCCCCTCCCTTGCTCATTTGTTTAAGACCTGTTACATCTCTTAGTGTTCCAAGGTCTGTTGAAAGACCTGAAACATTGGGGCAAATTTTACCATCCTGCCAACCATGAAAATGGGAGTGACCTCAGGTGGGATTTTCCAGTTTGGGGGTGAGCGAGACTGGAAAATCCTGTCCATTAGCTCTCCTCTTTGCTCCACAAGTGCTTCCAGCTCTGTTGAATGTCATTGGCATTTTCTGCTTTTATTTTCAACATCCACAATATTTCGGTTTTGATTTAGAAACCAGACACCTCAGCTACACTTGTTGAGGAACGATTTTTAGCCAGAAGCCCGCTAGAATACCACAATAATTACGTTAACACCTTATTACGGGATTTATTAAAAGAAGAGCCAGTTAACAGTTATATTCCTTTAAGGAATTGGAAATTCAGGAGCGCCCTTTATTGGGAAACTTGAGCTTGAATTAGGGCTGGGGCTTGGGGGGGATTGGTGGGGGTGGTTGGGGGTTGGTAATCTTTCTGAGTCATGTGGGAATGTCTAAAACTTGCATCGGACTTGAGTAAAAGCCATCACTTAGCTTAATCCAGACTTGAAATTTTAAGCTCTATTTTCTCTTCACGGATGCTGTCAGACCTGCTGAGATTTTCTAGAATTTTCTGTCTCTGAATCAGTTCTCCTTTCCTGTTATGGCAGACACTATTTTGCAATTTGCAGCCCGATAAGTAACCTCTGTGTACAACAAGAAATGCATCTACATATTAAAAGCGACACTGCTAAGTCTACACATCGGCTAATACAATGATACATTTAACATTCTATCAGGTATATATGGATTGCAAGGCTTTGGTACGTTGGAAGTTGACACTGAAAGAGTTTTACCAATCTGTTCAGGTGAGTTTAGACCAAAAATATTTGGCTTGTGGTTGTGTTTTTCATGTTTGGTTCTTATTGCTGCCCTGACCTTAGTGTGTGAGAGTCTCAGAAACTCAGTGTGATAGATGGACCTCTGTCTCCACCAGGTAAATGCCCATCTTCACACTGCAGTAGACTTGGATGATGTTAGCTCTGTGATAGCAGGAACTCCAAATGATAGATCCATCTCAATGATAAAAGGAGCCACTTTGCCCTCCTGTAAAACAGCAGATGCTGAATTATCCCAAACTACTTGCATCAATCAACATCATGAAGCCATGTATCATGTACCAGCTGCTACCACACAAATCGCACAAACACAGGCAGCTTTGAACATTGTGAAAGTACACTGGGTGCAAACTAACTGCTGCACTTCCTTATATTCCTCACATACTCGTTGGGCCGAAGGGCCTGTTTCCCGTGCTGTGTTGTTTTTTTGTTCAACATTAGTGACAATAATTCCAAGAAATATTGTTAGCCGTGAGGGTATTGAGATGTGAAAGCTATAGAAATGCCAGTTATTGGGACAGCACAGTGATTCCCTCACAAGCTAAGGTGCTGGGTTCAAAGCTGGCCTGGGTCTCTTTCTTTGTGAAGTTTGCACATTCTCCCCATGTCTGCGTGGGCTTCCTGTGGGTGCTCTGGTTTCCTCCCACAGTCTAAAAATGTGTACGTTAGGCGAATTGGCTGTTTCCACTTAATTGACCCTTAGTATCAGGCAGATTATCAAGGTAAAATACGTGTATTATCAGGGTAAGTATATGGAGTTTTAGGGATAGGGCCTGGATGGGATTGCTATCAGTGCAGACTTTGATGGGTTGAATGGTCTCTCTCTGCACTGTGAGGATTCTATTATTCCTTTTTTTGCTTAAAATTGGGTCTTATTTCCTTAGCATGATATGTGAACTGAGAAGTAATCAATTGGACCCATCATTCCTGCTCTGGCTAACAATCTGAGGATGGAAAAAAAAGCTTTGTTTCAATAGGTTTTTTGCACATTGGGAAGTCACAAGGGGATGGTGCTAGAAGGTGGCATTCGGGTGAGGGAGGGTCAGTTAGCTCAGTTGGTTGGGTGACTGGTTCGTGATGCAGAGCGACACTAACAGTGTGGGTTCAATTCCCGTACCCAGCTGAGATTATTCATCAAGGCCCTGCCCTCCCGAGGGAGCAGTCAGTGGGAGCTGTCAAGGGGAAACTGTCGAGAGGGCTTTACAAAACTGACTGTCAAAACAGACTGGTGAGGAATTTAAATATCCTGCCTTTGAAATCATTGAAAAAAGTGCCAGGAGTGTTTAAAATTTCTTGCTATGCTTACAGGGGCAAAAGTTGGCATGGACGATATGTAGCATAGGTTGGCACAATGGGTCATGTAGAGTGTTTTGGGGGTGAGGATTGAAGGGATTGTTTCTTTTCAAGCTTTGACTAAATGCGTAAACACAAAGAAACATAGAATCCCCACAGTGCAAAGGAGGCCATTGAGCCTGCATCAACAACGAGGCCCTATCCTCGTATCCCCTTGACACTAAAGTTCAATTTAGCATGGCCAATCCATCTAACTTGCACATCTTTGGGCTGTGGGAGGAAACTGGAGCATCTGGAGGAAACCCACGCAGACATGGGGAGAAAGTGCAGCTTCCACAAAGAGAGTGACCTGAGGCTGGAAATGAACCCGGGTGTCAGGTGCTGTGAGGCAGCAGTGCTAATACCGAGCTATTGTACCTTCTTATTATCAAACAGTGGGGAAATCAAGAACGATGTCAATTTTGACTCTGAGGAATTTGAGAGAGACATTAGATATATAAGGAATGGTTCTTTGAATTCATACAGTAAAAATTATAAACTTAATTAAACCAGAATCAAGCTAAATAAAAGACATTAAAGTAAATTCATTGTGAAAAACAATATTTTTGTCAAATAATATTTTTGAGTACAATAATTACAGTAATTACAACATTATCACAGGCATAGACAGGGTGGTTAATCAGAGACTCGTTCCCAGGGTAGAAGTGTCAATTACAAGAGAGCACAGGTTCAAGGTGAGAAGGGGAAAGTTTAAGGGAGATGTGCAGAGGAAGTTTTTTTACGCAGAGAGTAGTGAGTGGGTACCTGGAACACACTGCCAGATGAGGTGGTGGAAACAGGTGCATTAATAATATTTCAGAGGCATCTGGATGGGTACATGAAGAAAGAGGGAATAGAGGGATACGGACAGAGTAAGAGCAAAAGATTCTTTTTAGTTTAGTTAGGGCACCATGATAGGCACAGGCTTGAAGGGCTGAAGGGTCTGTCCTGTACAGTACTTTTCTTTGTTCTTTGATCTCTGTAATAATTTGTGTGGATCTAGGCATTTGTTTCCAATTTTTGGGATTAAAATTGTTAATTAAAATAAGTTAAATAATAAATAATTCATAAATTAATTAATAAATAGTAATCAAGTGAATTGTTGGATGCAAACTGTTAGATATTGCCGTTATATTGTTTTGCAAATCTTATTTTTAACTCTCATCCTTTCCTTCCCACCTGGAGAAGGAAAGGATGAAAATTAAAAGTAGGATTTACAAATAGGATTTGCAAAAATTGAATTTGTAGGAGGGTTAGCCCGGCCTGTTGTATCATAAGAACAAAGATCAAAGAAAAAAACAGCGTGGGAAACAGGCCCTTTGGCCCAACGAGCCTGCGCCGCCACCCCAATGTTCCCACTTCTACCCGCGATCCCTGTCTATGTTTATAGATCTATGGATTAAAAACCAAATTTGAGACAATTTAGGGAGAATTTGTTTTGCCAATTAGCCTAAGAGCACATCTTTGGGATGTGGGAGGAAACCGGAGCACCAGGAGAAAACCCACGCAAGCACAGGGAGAATGCGCAAACTCCCACAGACACAGGCCCAAATCCATGTACCTGCACAGCACAGCGATAGTCACTGAGCTGTCGTGTTGCCCATCAAATGGTCCAGGTCAAGCGTACACTAACGACGTGAAGCACTAGGATACTCTTCAAAAAAAAATCCAAGACCCTCTCACGACCCATCGCGTGTATGTCCCTCGTTAGACAACAAGGTGGAGCAAAGCATCATATTGAACAATTTAGTGCGGCCAGAACCAGATGTGAAACCGAAGCAAACAATCCGAGTTAAGGATCAGTGCGGTGTGTGCAGGAATTGCAGGTGTGTCTGAGCTATTCTCAAAAGAAAAATCATGGCCTCAGTTATATTTTTCCATGCTGACAAATTCTCCTTCTATAGAATGTCATTGTTAAATTGAGGAGAAGTGTAACATGTTGTTTAATATGCATGTTGATCTAATCGTGGATTGGTTAAACGCTCTGAAACTAAGAATTATTTTTGGCCACAGAAAGATGAAAGCAGCAGGCAGTGTACAAATTAGCTGATTAAAAGTTGACCGCACAGCTCGAGGTAATGAATCAATCTGCTGTGATAGTCTGTCAGGAAGATGGGAGATTTCCAATCCCACATCAATCAGCTCTCGCACTTCTGATTTTCACTCTGCCAACCATCAGTATGGAAATTAACATTGCTTCAAAATCAAAGAATTTGTACTATTACTGTTGGGACAGACAGTGGCACAGTGGTTAGCACTGCTACTTCACAGCTCTAGGATCCTGGGTTCAATTCCCGGCTCGGGTCACTGTCTGTGTGGAGTTTGCACATTCTCCCTGTGTCTGCGTGGGTTTCCTGCGAGTGCTCTGGTTTCCTCCCACAGTCCAAAGATGTGCGGGTTAGATTGATTGGCTATGCTAAGAAATTGCCCCTTACTGTCCTGGGATGTGTAGGTTAGAGGGATTAGTGGGTATAATAAGTAGAGATATCGGGGTGGGATTGTGTTCAGTGCAGACTCAATGGGCTGCAGGGCCTCTTTCTGCACTGTAGGGTTTCTATATTTTATTTTCTACTCCGCTGGAATTCTGTAGTGTGAACTGTACAGGAAATCTGTGGAGGTACCCACTCTTCTTTCAGGAGGCTTTCGGCGTAAGAGATTGCATGCACAGTTAAAGCATGCAAGATCAAGGCTAGAGTATTGAAATGGATAGAAACTGGTTAACAGACAAGTAACAAAGGACAGGAATAAATAAGACCTTTCTGGATGGCAGGCTCGAGGGGTACCGCAGGGATCAAAGAACAAAGAAAATTACAGCACAGGAACAGTTTCTCTGACTCTCCAAGACTGCACCAACCACACTGCTGACTGAACTAAAACCCCCTATCCTTCCGGGGACCATATCCCTCCATTCCCATCCTATTCATGTGTTTGTCAAAACATCCCTTAAAAGTCAGTTTCACATCTGTTTCTGCTACCTCCCTTGGCAGTGAGCTCCAGGCAACCATCACCTCTGTGTAAAAAACTTGCCTTGTACATTTCCTTTAAACCTTGCCCCTCGCACTCCCCTAGAGTGGCAACTAAGAAATTTTCACAGAGGTTTCATTGCAGTGTTAATGTAAGTCTTACTTGTGACACCAATAAATAAACTTTTATTAACTGAATGGGATTGGCATTAAAGCAGAAAATTACCTTAAACCTGTGCCGCCTAATAATTGACTTTTCCACCCTGGGAAAAAGCTTCTGACTATCCACTCTGACCATGCCCCTCGTAATCTTGTAGACTTCTATCAGGCCACTCCTCAATCTCCGTCGCTCCCGTAAGAACAAATGAAGTTTCTCCAACCTCTCCTCATCGCTGATGCCCTCCATACCAGGCAAATCCTGGTAAATCTTTTCTGTACCCTCTCCAAAGCCTCCACATCCTTCTAGTAGTGTGGCAACCAGAATTGAACACTATATTCCAAGTGCTGCCTAACTAAGGTTCTATAAAGCTGCAACATGACTTGCCAGTTTTTAAACTCAATGCTCTCAATGATGAAGGCAAGCATGTCGTATGCCTTCATGACTATCTTCTCCACCTACATTGCCACTTTCAGTGACCTGTGTTTCTAAACACCCAGATCCCTCTGCCTATCAATACTGTTAGGGATTTTGCCATTTGCTCTATACTTCCCATCTGTATTAGACCTTCCGAAATGCATTCCTCACATCAATTCTGATACCCCAGCTTTCACAATTATGTTAATGTACAGGATACACATCAGAGTGGAGGGAGCCAGCTGCTTACCTCTCCCCATGGCCTGGCAGGGGGGTGTCTCGTCTGGAGGGCCTGATTCTAGCCTGGCCTGCTTCCTGGCATCTGGGATTTATCCATGACAATTATTTCATCCCGCTGCCCCTGAGAAGCTCTGGAGTCAGGAAGGGGGAAGTCAGAAGGCGTAGCCACACCAACAGTCTCCTGGCTGGAAGGCCCCAGCATGGGCTCGAGCCCTTCCTTCTCCCTTGGGGTTCCTGTGGGCCCCTGGGTCACTCCATGGGATGGCTGTTCTTCTGCAGTGAGCTCCGGAAGCTCTGGCCTTGCCAGAGCTGGATTAAAAACCTGCATCTTACCCATAGTGGTCAAGCCCTCAGTGATGGAATTGGAATTCTCTGCCCATTGAAGTGGTGGAGGCTACCTCACTGAATATATTTAAGTCATAGAATCATAGAACCTACAGTGCACAAAGAGGCCCTTCGGCCCATCAAATCTGCACTGAACACAATCCCACCCAGGTCCTATCTCCATATTCACTAATCCCTTTAACCTCCACTACCCTGGACACTAAGGGGCAATTTCTTAGCACGGCCAATCAACCTAACCCGCACATCTTTGGAATGTAGGAGGTAGAATGTAGTGGGTGGTCTTGATCTGGAATGAATTGAAAGGAATTAGATGAAAAGCAATGGAAAGAAAGCAGTGGAGTGAGACTATTTGGAAGTCTGACATTGATGTGATGGGCTGAATGGCCTTGGTTTGGGCTGTAATTCCATGAATAATTTAGATAAATGACATTTTTAGTGGGCATATTTGTGTGAATACAAATTGCTTGTGCTGGCTGGTAATATTATTCAAATATAACTTCCATTCATTCCCTGCTCTGTGGAAATGTATAATTCCACTCTGAGAATCCTAGCCCTGCAATGAGCTCAAATTGTTCCCATCTATTATTGGCCTCGTGAGTTCATATTTACTCCGTTAAAGAGAAGTCCAATTGTAACTGCTCCGGGAATAAGGGACTCCCAGTGAATGGGGTTTCAATCTGATGAACTCCACAAGTTTCAGCTAATATTCAGGCTAATAAACATTATCCCTGGGTTGCTAATCAGCGGCTTGGGAATATCGAAAATCGCTGGCGGATAGCAAACAAGCTCAGAGTGCCAAAGTTGGAACCAAGAGCCCGCAACTGATTACTGGAGCTGACCACTATTAATGAGCACGTGCTGCTAACCAGTTTGAATTCAGTAACCAGAGCAAAGAGTAGCCACCCCAATGTTTGAGAAAAGCAGTGCTTATTAGAGAAGGGCCGAGCCCTCTTAACCTCCCATTTTATCTGGAAGATTTATTTTTGGATGGTATTGTGCTCTGCTAATTTTTAAATCATTTCTATACAGTTTTAAAAATTGCCAAAATGAGAGAGAGAGAGAGAGAGGACAGTAAAAATTCTTGCAACAGCAGATCCGAACAGTATTCACTGAATAACAATAAGGCTTCTTTTATTAGCCTCAACGTGAATGCAAGTAAACACAGCTGTTTGGAGCCCAAAATAAATGGAGTGCTTAGTGTGTCGTGGGCAACTTTGACAATATTGCCTGGGGCATTGGCAAATATTTATCTCTGATTGTTCAGGAGTGGTTTGGAATGAGGAGGGTGGTAGAACTGGTATCTATTGCTATGTGTGATTGTGCATGTATGTGCATTAAACGTGTACTTGTGGTTGTACACACGTGTGTGTGGAGTAACAACTTCACACTGGGCAGAATCGCCCTCAGTCCCGGTATTACCAATTCTCAGCCCAAGGCTTTAGAACAAATCGAATCAGCCAGGTAGCAAATAGGATATTGTCCGTGATCACGAATTTCAGACAATTATTCACTTTCACAAAAGGCCATCATCATAACGGAGTCACACCTGTGGTATTTATGATTTATGGCTCTTTCACACTGGCGGAGGAATTGCCATAACTCATTGTCAACAGTGAGCTGCCCTCTGTATCTTTCTGGTGAAAATTAAAATCTCCCAGACCAGCTCATTAGCGAGGTGATTCTGAGTTTCACCAGGCTTTTGATGGAATTCCGAGCCCAAGTGTTTTCTTCAACTCTTAAAGTAACCAACCACATTCCCGGTTCACTTTAATTCGAAGTCTCCAATGGACAGGAGAATCGGTGGAAGCCATTTATCTCCATTGATCCAGGCAGGTGGTGTGGTCCAATCTCTGATGGGGATGGATGGCCTCCTGTAAAATGATTCCAGTGCCCACGAGGGTCTCCAGGCCAAGTAATCATCTAAAAGTAAGTTTTATAATTAAGCTTCGGCTACTGGACTAGATTTCAGGAGCTGCAAAGTTGCTCGTACGTTGGCCCTTATTGCTTGCTGGTCGCTATCCCCTAACGAACATCTAACAATCAGGCTCCATTTTAATGCTTTCTCTCTGACAGGATTGGGAGATTAAGCAGGAGCATTTACCACCATATATTGCCCCGATAACCACGCACCTTGTGCTGGTGGTTAAGATCCCTGACAGCAGGATACATTAACACATAAAAATCTGGGTCCTTGCCACCTACCCTCCCTTTCCCCCGGTGCCATTCTAACTAAGAATGGCACCCAATGCCAGTTCTACCTGGCAACCAATTGCATCAGAGGATTTTTGCTCTTCTTGGACTGCCAGGGAGGTTTACAACTCTAGATTTCTTTTTTCTGAGATAATATTAGACCTGCACTTCTTCCAAGTGCTCATTCTCTCACTTCTTTTTAATTCTATCTTTTCCGATCTTCTACCTCAGGCATGGTGCATTCCAGGTGGTGCAGTGAGTCCCCAAACCTTCAGTATTGAAGTGCAACTCCATTGAATTGAAGGTGGACATGCCCCTTTATTTAATCATTAACCCGACATGTTAAATGTCCCATTGATGTCTAAAGTTCCTCAAAGCTCAATTTCCCAGGTTGGGTCAAACCAGGTGGAGTGAGAATGACAGTTGGGGCCACCCAATGGTTGTAGGGGGGGGTAGGGAGGGGAGGACCAGTTGGGATAGGGTGCGGAGGAAGGGGGGTGCAGGAAGTCCCATGGGTGTGAGTCTAGGTCTGTACAATAACTACCCAGAAGTAGTTTCAAGCTTTCTAACTATTTCTGGAGAATTACTGAATCTGAATCTTGCGATTTGAGCCACATTTTCAGACGGTTCTCAGCACAGAGCAATCTTCCAGCGGAAATTGCCATGGAAACACCTGCCTGGGAACTTCCAAAAGGAATTCCCAGCACATCTTTGGTGTTTAGTGTCGCCTCCGTGCTCTCCTCCCCTCTACTCCCCACCCCCTCAACACGCACCCTCTCACACATACACACACCCACCCACACACACACCTACTCACACACACCCACACCCACCCACACACACACACACCCACTCACACACACACCCACACACATCTACACACGCACACACACGGACACCACACCACGCACACCCACACAACACACACCGTATAACCCACACACAATCCACACACACACACACACACCCACACACATACACACACACACATACACCACAACCCCACACACACACCAAACCACACACACACACCCACCACACTCACACACACACATATACCCACACACATCCACACACACACACACAACACACCCACACACACACACAACCACACCCACACACACACCCACACACTACCACACACACATACACCAACCCACACACACACACACCACACACACACACACACACACACACATCACACACACACTACACCACACCCACACACACACACACCACACCCACACACCCAATATACCCACACAATCCACACACAACACACACACACACCCACACACATACACACACACACATACACCACACCCACACACACAACCCCACCCACACACACACACCCACACACTCACACACACACATATACCCACACACATCCACAACACACACCACACACACACACAACACCCACACCCCACACACCAACCCACACACCCACAACACACACAACCACACCCACACACCCACACCAACACCACACACCCACACACACACACACACCACACCCACACCCACACACACACACACACACACCCATACACACACACACACCCACACACACACACCACACCCACATATACACCCCACACACACACATACAAACACACACCACACCCACACCCACCACCGCACACCACACACACACACACCCATACACACACAACACACACACCCATACACACACACACCACACACACACCCACACACACAACTACTGCCCCTGGTTATAGCCCATTTTGTCTCATGTTTATCTGTTTGTGCAGGATGATATTACAGCCCCTGCCCTCCATTGCAGGACACAGCTGGGGAAATGTGTCAAGCGGCAACTGGACCTACTCCGAGGCAGCGGGTGAGAAGACAATCCAAAGATGCCAAATCCCTGTGTACAGATTACACAGCAAGAGGCAATTCGATCTGAGGAGCAGTGTAACTGCAGGCTGTGTCTCTCCAGAGAATCCATTGTAAACCTCCGCTCCCCTCCCTCCCTCACCCAACAGGACCTGCTCCCTAGGGGAACAGGGGTTAGGCTTTGCCAGTTGCTGTCAGAGTCTCACCTTCATTCCTCTTTAAAACCATGACTGATTTTGATGGTGTTTATGATGAGAAACAATGTCTAGTGATAGAAGGGTGAATAACCACAGGTGCTGGTGCTCTGTAAGGTAGCTATAAATGAGTAAAGTATTTGGCTGGACTTTTGTTCTCCGTTAATCTCCATATCGCTGCTCCAGCTCCATCTGGAAACTGTGTGATCTTCTGCTCACTCAGTGGGCTGAATGTCAAAATCAATTCGACTGCAGGGAAGCACTTACATGCACTAAGCTGCTATTTAACCCCAGATTTTTGACTCTGATCTGTCAGTGCGGAGATCAACAGGCACACCGGCACTGTTCCCAACACATCAACGGCCTCCCCATGGCCAGCCTCCTTCTCCGGATGTTTTCCATCCTTCCCCCACCCCGATCACTGGCCTTCCCAACCCCAACCCCACGGTGCCAGACCCTATAGAACATAGAACATAGAACATTACAGCGCAGAACAGGCCCTTTGGCCTTCGATGTTGCGCCGACCAATTATGAAAAAAGCAATGACCCTCCAAACTAAACCATTCCCTTCTCTTCCATAAACTTATCAACTAACCTCTTAAACGCCACCAAACTTGGCGCATCTACAACTGCCGCAGGCAGGGCATTCCACTCCCTAACCACCCTCTGGGTAAAGAACCTACCTCTGATATCCGTCCTATAACTATCACCCCTTAATTTAAAGCTGTGTCCCCTCGTGCTAGCTTTTTCCATCCTAGGAAAAAGGCTATCACTGTCCACCCTATCTAAACCTCTAATCATCTTATATGTTTCGATAAGGTCCCCTCTTAGCCGCCTCCTTTCTAACGAAAACAACCTCAAATCCCTCAGCCTCTCTTCATAAGACCTGCCCTCCATACCAGGCAACATCCTGGTAAACCTCCTCTGTACCCTCTCCAATGCCTCCACATCTTTCTTATAATGTGGGGACCAGAACTGCACACAATACTCCAAGTGCGGCCGCACTAGAGTTTTGTACAGTTGCAACATGACGTTGCGGCTCCGAAATTCAATCCCCCTACCAATAAAAGCTAAGACTCCGTATGCCTTCTTAACAACCTTATCGACTTGACTGCCTACTTTCAGGGATCTATGCACATACACACCAAGATCCCTCTGTTCATCAAGACTACTAAGAATCCTACCATTAGCCCTATACTCTACACATTTATTATTCCTGCCATAGTGCATTACCTCACACTTTTCCACATTAAACTCCATTTGCCACCTCTCGGCCCAGCTCTGCAACTTGTCCAAGTCCCTCTGCAAACTATAACACCCCTCTTCACTATCTACCACTCCACCGACTTTAGTGTCATCTGCAAATTTACTAATCCATCCTTCAATACCCTCATCCAGATCATTTATAAAAATTACAAACAGCAGGGGCCCCAAAACAGACCCCTGAGGTACACCACTTGTCACCGAACTCCACGATGAATATCTCCCATCAACCACCACCCTCTGTCTTCTATCTGCTAGCCAATTCCTAATCCAATTAGCTAAATCACCCTCTATCCCATACATCTGCATTTTCTGCAGAAGTCTTCCATGGGCCACCTTATCAAACGCCTTACTAAAGTCCATATATACCACATCAACCGCCTTACCCCCATCCACCTCTTTGGTCACTTTTTCAAAAAACTCAATAAGGTTAGTAAGGCACGACCTACCCTTCACAAAACCATGCTGACTATCCCCAATCAATTCATTTCTCTCTAAATAACTATAAATCCTATCCCTAATAATTCTCTCCAATACTTTGCCCACAACAGAAGTAAGACTCACTGGCCTATAATTCCCTGGAAAGTCTCTCTTCCCCTTCTTGAACAATGGGACCACATTCGCTATCCTCCAGTCTTCCGGAACTATACCCGTAACTAACGACGACCTGAAGATCAGAGCCAGAGGCTCTGCAATCGCCTCTCTTGCCTCCCAGAGAATCCTAGGGTAAATCCCGTCCGGCCCAGGGGACTTATCTAACTTCAAACCCTCAAGAATATCTAGCACATCCTCCCTATCTACTTCAATACTTTCCAGTTTGCAACCCTGTACCTCAGTGTTCTCCACAACTACATTTACATCACCCTGCGTGAATACCGAAGAGAAATATTTATTCAGTACCTCTCCAATCTCTTCAGGCTCCACGCACAACTTCCCACTGCTGTCTATGACTGGCCCTAATCTTGCCCTAACCAATCTTCTATTCTTAACATATCTAAAGAAAACTTTAGGATTCTCCTTAATCCTATCAGCCAAAGTTTTCTCGTGTCCCCTCTTAGCTCTCCTCAACTCACTCTTTAGCTCCCTCCTGGCTAATCTATAGCTATCCATTGCACTAACCGAGCCTTCCAGCCTCATCCCTCGAGGCCATCGAGGCCATGACCAGCCTCAATTGTGTCCCATCCCCACAATGGACAGCCCCAATCACCCCCCCAACTCTATTCCCTACAGATTGCAGAGTGAGCAGTGGGTTCCCTGCCGACATCATCAATCATTCCTTCCCGAGTAGGTCCCACCCTATAGGCCCTGGCCCCGACAACTGCCCAGTGGGCACTGTCCATTGTTTGACAGTGTCAGAGTGCCTGGTGGGCAGTGCCAGAGTGCCTGGTGGGCAGTGTCAGAGTGCCTGGTGGACAGTTCCAGAGTGCTTGGTGGGCAATGCCAGAGTTCCTGGTGGGCAGTGTCAGAATAGAAGACAGAGGGTGGTGGTTGATGGGAGATATTCATCGTGGAGTTCGGTGACGAGTGGTGTGCCTCAGGGGTCTGTTTTGGGGACCCTGCTGTTTGTAATTTTTATAAATGATCTGGATGAGGGTATTGAGGGAGGGATCAGTAAATTTGCAGATGACACTAAAGTTGGTGGAGTGGTAGATAGTGAAGAGGGGTGTTATAGTTTACAGAGTGACTTGGACAAGTTGCAGAGCTGGGCCGAGAGGTGGCAAATGGAGTTTAATGTGGAAAAGTGTGAGGTAATGCACTTTGGCAGGAACAATAAATGTGTAGAGTATAGGGCTAATGGTAGGCTCTTAATAGTGTTGAGGAACAGAAGGATCTTGGTGTATGTGTCAATAGATCCCTGAAAGTAGCAGTCAAGTGGATAAAGTTGTTAAGAAGGCTTATGGAGTCTTAGCTTTTATTGGAGGGGGATTATTTAGGAGCCGCAGCATCATGTTGCAGCTGTACAAAACTCTAGTGCGGCCGCACTTGGAGTATTGTGTGCAGTTCTGGTCGCCACATTATAAGAAAGATGTGGAGGCATTGGAGAGGGTACAGAGGAGGTTTACTAGGATGTTGCCTGGTATGGAGGGCAGTCCTATGAAGAGAGGTGAAGGATTGAGGTTGTTTTCGTTAGAAAGGAGGCGGCTAAGGGGGATCTATTGAAGCATATAAGATAATTAGAGGTTGGATAGGGTGGACAGTGATAGCCTTTTTCTAGGATGGAGAAAGCTAGCACGAGGGGACACAGCTTTAAATTAAGGGGTATGAGTTATAGGACGGATATCAGAGGTAGGTTCTTTACTCAAAGAGTGATTAGGGAGTGGAATGCCCTGCCTGCAGCTGTTGTAGATGCGCCAAGTTTGGTGCGTTTAGAGGTTAGTTGATAAGTATATATGAGAAGGGAATGGTTTAGTTAGGAGGGCATTGCTTTTATTTTGGTCGGCACAACATCGAAGGCCGAAGGGCCTGTTCTGTGCTGTATTGTTCTATTTCTATGTTCTATGTTCTTGAATGCCTAGTGGGCAGTGTCAGAGTGCCTGGTGGGCGTGTCAGAGTGTCTGGTGAGCAGTGCCAGAGTGCCTGGTAGGCAGTGTCAGAGTGCCTGGTGGGCAGTCAGAATGCCTAATGGGCAGTGTCAGAGTGCCTGGTGGGCAGTGTCAGAGTGCTTGGTGGGCTCAGTGTCAGAGTGTGGTGGGCAATGTCAGAGTGCCTGGTGGGCAGTGCCAGAGTGCCTGGTGGGCAGTGCCAGAATGCCTGGTGGGCAGTACCAGAGTGCCTGGTGGGCAGTGTCAGAGTGTCTGGAGAGCATAGAACATAGAACATAGAACATAGAACATTACAGCGCAGTACAGGCCCTTCGGCCCTCGATGTTGCGCCGGCCAGTGGACCCTCTAACCTAAACTATTCCAATATCATTCATATGCCAATCCACCGAACATTTGAATGCCCCCAAAGTAGGTGAGTCTACAACTGCTGCAGGCAGGGCATTCCATGCTCTCACTTGACAGTGTCAGAGTGTCTGGTGGGCAGTGCCAGAGTGCCTGGTGGCCAGTGCCAGAGTGCCTGGTGGACAGTTCCAGAGTGCCTGGTGGGCAATGCCAGAGTGCCTAGTGGGCAGTGTCAGAATGCCTAGTGGGCAGTGCCAGAGTGCCTGGTGGGCAGTGCCAGAGTGCCTGCTGGGCAGTGCCAGAGTGCCTGATGGGCAGTGTCAGATTGCCCGGTGAGCAGTGCCAGAGTGCCCGCTGAGCAGTGTCAGAGTGCCTGGTGGGCAGTGTCAGAGTGCCTGGTGACAGTGTCAGAGTGCCTGGTGAGCAGTGTCAGAGTGCCTGGTGGGCAATACCAGAGTGCCTGGTGGGCAGTGCCAGAGTGTCTGGTGGGCAATGTCAGCGTGCCTGGTGGTCAGTGTCAGAGTGCCTGGTAGGCAGTGTCAGCCTTGGCAGTCTGGCACTGGAGGCACATTGGGCTGCCCACCAGGGGTCAATCACCCTGCTCCCAACCACCTTAATGGATTCAATTCCCACCAACATCGTGAGCACACTTGTTCCCCACTGGTGGGAACCTCTCCCAGTGGGGTGAGAGACACTGTTGGGCCTAGAGACTACTGTCCTGAGCCCGCTAATCATGTGGAATAGCTATTTCCATATGCCAATCAAACTTCCAGCACGGGGCTGATTATGCTGAAAAGCAGGTCTGGAAGACTCATGACCAGCTGACTAGACTCTGATTGCCAGTCCCATGAGAAGCTCCATTGACATTTCCCCTTCCATTGCACTACTCCAGCAGTGCAGCGAATGGGGAGAGTGCCTTGCTGCCTCTTTGCTGCATTCTCAGTAGACACAGTAAGAAGTCTGACAACACCGGGTTGAAGTCCAACCGATTTATTTGATAGTAAACTCACAAGCTTTCAGGGTTTGCCCTTTCGTCAGGCGAATGGAAAGTTCTGGCCTTAGACAGTAAATATAACAGCACAGACAGTTTACAGATTAGGATGTGAATCTTTACACCTAACTTGCTATTCAAGTCTTAAAGTGGCCAATAATGTGAGTGGAAGGAGCATTAAGCCCAGGTTAAAGAGATGTGTATTGTCTCCAGGCAGCACAGTGAGTAGATGTTGCAAACCCAGGCAAGTCACGGGGGTTACAGATAGTGTGACATGAAGCCAAGATCCTTATTGAGACCGTCCTCATGTGTGCGGAACTTGGCTATCAGTCTCTGCTCAGCGACTCTCGCTGTCGTGTGTCGTGAAGGCCCCCTTGGAGAACGTTTACCCGAAGGTCGGAGGCCGAATGCCCATGACCAAGGTGGAAAAAGGCAATTTTCAATCTTGTCTGGCGTGGGATTCCAACACGCATGATATTCAAACCAGAAAGCCGCCCTTTTTAATCTGTGCTGTCCAATAAAATCTCAGAGATATGAGCAGGAGTGGGCTATTATTTTTTGCCTAATTCTAAAATAGATGATCCAGTCAGTTATTTTCATGTTTTTATGGGAATTTGTTGAGCTTTAATTGGAAGCTGAATTGCATACACTGCGCAGCAAATATATCTTCTTGGATTTAGGGAGGGCACAAAAGGCCTCGATAAACATAAAACTTCCCACATTTCAGCCACCAAATCTCAAAAAGTGCGTTCCCAATCTGTGACTCAATTTACGTGAATGCATTCTGGGCAATCAGAAGGTATTAATATAGTCCCAGTGCCAGGAAGGTAACTGTTTTTATTTATTGGGGAATAATCCAACACCCACTCTCATCAAATATACATACTGTTATTCCTTTGTTAATTATTCTTCAACATTCTACATAAAAATCCTGGGATAGCTCTGGCTTGGGATTGTTGTCGGAGCAAGCTCGATGGGCCAAATGGTCTCCTTCGGGATTCTATGATAACGAGGCTGGCCAAGTCTGATTCTGTGTGTGGCATTTTCCAGCTCTTCCTGCCTGTGGGAACTTCCAGTCCCGCCAAAGATGGGCCCCCTCCTCCTCCCATTCCCCATCCCCTAGAGCACCCTCTGCGGTGGCAGGACAGGCGAGCAGTGGGAAAAACTGTAGACATCGACAGGACAGGAAGATCGCAATGGCAATCAATGGCGATCAGCTGGAAAACACATCATGGTGGGGAGGGAGGGGAGGTGGTGGATGATGGAAAATCCCACACAGAAGTATTGATGTGAGTTCCTGCAAGTGCCACAATGTCAGCAGGACAACTTTTTGAGAAGTTACCAACAACTCAGGCAAGGCCAACGGACTTGAAATTTTCTGGGTCATCCCTTATTATGTTGGAAGCAGTGGCATTCGGGTTAGCTTGATTGAACCTGCTAAAAAAATTGCCTTTAGCGTCCTGGGATGCAGGGATTAGTGGGTAAATATGTAGGGATATGGGAGTGGGGCCTTGGTGGGATTGTGGTCGGTGCACACTCAATGGGCTGAATGGCCTCTTTCTGTACTATGGGATTTCTATGCTTTCTATGATAATTTCACTGGACCCGCAATCCAGAGACCCAGGTTAATGTTTCTGAGGGTGAGAGAGCTGGACTAAGTGACAAATAACATTTTCATCATACAAGTGTCAGGCAATGATCATCTCTAACAAGACAGAATCTAAATATCCATGTTTGGCATTCAATGGCATTAACATCACTGAATCCTCCCTCTATCAACATCCTGAGTGTTACCATTGACCAGAAACTCAACTGGACTAACCATATGAATAGTGCAGCTGCTGGAGCAGGTCAGAGGCTGGGAATGAGTAACTCAGCCTCTCACTTCCTCAAAGCCCATGCCAGGGATGTGATGAGATAGTCTCCACTTGTCTGGAGGAGTGCTGCTCCAACAACACTCAAGAAGCTCAACATCATCGAGGAGAAAGCGGCCTGCTTGATTGGCATCCCAATCCCAAGTATTCAATCTCTCCACCACCGACACACAGGTGCAACCACACGTACCATCCACAAGATTCACTGCAAGAATTCACCAAGGTTCCTCATGCAACAACTTCCAAACGTACGATCACTACCAACTAGAAAACAAGCATAGCTACCTGGGAGCAACAATATATGGAAGTCACCCACCATCCTGACTTGGAAAAGTATTGCCATTCCTTTACTGTCACTGCATAAAAATCCTGGAATTCCTCTCTAATAGCACGGGATCAAAAGTGAACTAGCTAGATGGCTACAAAACTGGCTTGGACATAGAAGACAGAGGATAGCAGTGGAGGGGTCTTTTTCTGATTGAAGGTTTGTGACTAGTGGTGTTCTGCAGGGCTCTGTACTGGGACCTCTGCTGTTTGTGATTATATGAAAATCTGGAAGAAATGATGTAGCTGGTGTGATCAGTAAGTTTGCGGATGACGCAGATTGCTGGAGTTGTGGATAGTGATGAACATTGTTGGAGAATACAGCAGGATATAGATAGGCTGGAAAATTAGGTAGAGAAATGGCAGATGAATTTAATCCAGATAAATGCGAAGTGATGCATTTGGTAGATTGAATACAGTGGGGAGCTATACAATAAATGGCAGAGCTATCAGGAGTACAGACACACAGAAGGATCTGGGTGTGCAAGTCCACAGATCCTTAGAGGTGGCAACACAGGTAGAGAAGGTGGTGTAGAAGGTATATGGCATGCTTGTCTTTATTGGACGGGGCATAGGGTATAAAAGTTGGCAAATGATGTTGCAATTATATAGAACGTTGGTTAGGCCACATCTGGAATACTGTGTCCAGTTCTGGTCGCCGCACTACCAGAAGGACATGGAGGCTTTGGAGAGAGTGTAGAAAAGGTTTGCCATGATGTTGCCTGGTATGGAGGGTATTAGCAATGAGGTGAGATTGAGTAAACTAGAGAGATGGAGGTTGAGGGTCGATCTAATAGAAATTTATAAAATTATGAAGGGCATAGATAGGGTAAATAGTTGGAAATTCTTTCTGAGATCAGAAAAGACAAATACAAGGGGTCACAAGTTCAAGGTAAGTGGGCAAGGTTCAAAACGCATATGCGGGAGACATATTTTACACAGAGGGTGTTGGGGTCCTGACATGCTAGGATCATTTAAGACTTATTTAGATAGCCACATGAACAGAGTGGAGTAGAGGGATACAAATGGATGGTTTGGTGAGGAACATATGGTTAGTGCAGACTTGGAGGGTCAAAGAGTCTGGTCCTGTGCTGTATTGTTCTTTGTACAGCACTGTGGATGCACCTATACCTCAGGGACTGCAGTGGTTCAAAAAAACAGCTCACCACCACCTTCTGAAGGGCATCTAGGGATGGGAAATAATTGCTGCCCAGCCAGTGACAGCCCACATCCTGTAAAATGAGCTAAAAATAGAGGGTTGGAGTTCAGCCTCTGCAGGAGCAAAGTGCTTCCTCCGTACTGTGCCTTCCCTTGTCAACGGGTCGAGGGATGATGTAAGGTTTAAATACAAGAGAAAAGATTACTGCAAGTTCGGTGGGATTTGTGGATGGGAATGATTGATGTTGCATATTTCGTCAGAAAACTATTCTTAAAGAACTTGGATAAATGGATTTAATAAACTCATTCTTTTTGAAAACAAAACTCACGGTGTCCTGTGAGACTATCAGATAATCGATGGCAAACTGCTTGACAAGACATTGCATAGTCATTCCTTTTGAATCTAATGCATTCAGCCAATGAGATATTTACTCTGAGGCTCCATCTGAGCGGTGTCTTTTAATCTATGGTTCTGCTTTGTAAAGGGAAAAAAAAATGAGGAGAATGAACCAAATGATTGTAACTATTCCAAATGTACTGGTACAACTGTAGGATCCTTTAAATAGATATAGGCACAGCTGATTCAAAGTGGAAATTTCTTTATTAAGCATACTTTATAATTAGCATTTTACAGAAAGCAAAAGGTTCATTTTGCTGGTGAGAAAGGAAAAAAAAGAGATCTTGCTGAAAAGCTTGTATAGCATTCAAACAGCATTGAACAGAACACACATTAACAATATCTTTTCAGTTAACTGTGTTTTTAAGGAGCTGAATACAAGCAGTCTCCAGCTGCATGAAAAATTGACATGAAGCACTATATTTATCTTATTAGAAACCCTGTTTACTTTACATTGATTTCAACTCAGCCTTCAACACTATCATTCCCTTGAAACTCATCTCCGTAGCCTCGACCTCAGCACCTCCCTTTACGACAATATCCTGAACTTCTTAACTCACAGTCCACAATCAGTCAGGATAGGCAACAACACCTCCTCCACAACCACTCTCAACACCCCACAAGACTGTGTTCTCAGCCCCCTACTATATTCCTTATACACCAGTGACTGTGCTGCCAAATTCCCTTCCAATTCAATTTTCAAGTTTGCTGATAACTTCACCATAGTGGGTCTGATCTCAAACAATGCTGAGACAGAGTACAGGAATGAGATAGAGAATCTGGTGAACTAGTGCGGCAACAATAATCTCTCCCTCAATGTCAACAAAATGAAGGAGATTGTTATTGACTTCAGGAAGCGTAAAGGAGAACATGCCCCTGTCTACATCAATGGGACAAAATAGAAAGGGTCAAGAGCTTCAAGTTTTTAGTATCACCAACAACTTGTCCTGGTCTCCCCTTGCCAATATCATAAGAAAGCTCACCAATGTCTCTACTTTCTCAGAAGATTATGGAAATTTGCCATGTCAGTTACAAATCTCACCAACTTTTATTGATGCACTATAGAAAGCATATTTTTGCGTTGCATCATAGCTTGATATGGCTCCTGCTGTGCCCAAGACCACAAGAAACTACAAAAAGATCATGAACGTAGCTCAATTCAACACACAAACCAGTCTTCCATCCATTGACTCTGTCTACACTTCCCATTGCCTTGGCAGACAGCATAATTACTCACCCCAGACATTGTCTCTTCCACTTTTTTCTTTTGGGAAAAAAGATACAAAAGCCTTTGATCACGTACCAACCGACTCAAGAACAGTTTCTTCCCTGCTGCTGTCAGACTTTTGAATGGACCTACCTTGCATTAAGTTGATCTTTCTCTACACCCTAGCTATGACTGTAACACTGCATTCTGCACTGTCTCGTTTCCTTCTTTATGAATGGTATTTTTTTTTCTGTATTGCGCGCAAGAAACAATACTTTTCACTACATATAACAATAAATAAATCAAATCAGATCAAATCAAAATTGTACTTTTAGAGAATGTAGCCAAGTTCTAAGCCTGATTCCAGAATTCCAAGCTGATGTGTGGCCAAATTAGCTTAAGTTAGTTTAAAGCATAGCACAATTGGTTACATAGTCAGAAATACAGTAAAATGAAGCCTTTTAACTGGGCAAAACATGCAGAGAATCCCACAATGACTAAACTGTAGACAACCTCAGGCACATACTGAACTTAAAATACATCCACTCGATGTAAACAACAAAATGTTTTCCAAAAAGACTACTATATGAAGAATGGGTTTGTGCAAACTCATCAGTTTGTGCAAAATCCTGTTTGGAATACAAGGATACAGAAACTTGAAGCCCTACAGTGCAGAAGGAGGCCAGTAAACCTATCAAGTCTGTATTGACTCTCCGAAAGACCACCTTACCCAGGCTCAACCCCCTGTCCTATCCCCGCAGACCCTTGCATTTACCATGGCCAATCCACCTAATCATATACATCTTTGGACTATGGGGGGACACCATAGCCCCCAGGGGAAACTCAAGCAGACGCAAAGAAGAACAAAGAACAATATGGCAGAGGGACAGGCTTTTTGGCCCACCAAGCCTGTACCGATACATTGCTTCTATACCTCCGTTTGCCTCCAGTTCGTATGTCTATCGAGATGTGCTTTGAACATTGCTGATATACCTCCTTCCACCATCTCCATGGGTAGCACATTCGGGGAACTCACCACCCTTGGTGAAAAGCTTTCCCCACACATCTTCCCCTAAACTTACCATCTGTGCCCTCTCGTCGACCCTTCTACCCTGGGAAAAAGCCTCTAACTAACCATCCCATTGATGCCTCTCATAATTTGGTAGATCTCTATCAGATCTCCCCACAGCCTCCGTCTTTCCAATGAAAACGATCCAACCTCTCTTCGTGTCTCCAGACTAGGCAATATCCTGGCGAATCTTCTTTGCACTCTCTCCAAGGCCTCCACCTTCTCCTGGTATCTGGGCGACCAGAAATGCACACAATATTCCAAATGCAGCCGAACTAAAATTTTATACAGCCGTAACAGAAGTTTTATATTTGATGCCCTAGCAGGCAAAGACAAGCACGCTGTGTGCCTTCTTGACATGGGGAGAATGTGCCAACTCCACACGGACAGTCACCCAAGGCCAGGATCAAAATTCGGCCCCTGGCATTGTGAGCTAACAATACTAACCGCTGCGCCACCTGTGTTAAATCTATTGATATAAAATCATTAAATTAGGATGCGTAAATCATTTAATTGTCCGAGCATGCCGCTGAAACCCATCGAGGATCACATGTGCAGCTGTATTGACATATCACTGCTGTACCATTATGAAAGGTAGGAATATTCCAGCCTGTTTTGTGGTTGAATGGAGATAATTTAAATGTTTATCAATTAGTTTTGCAGTGCAGATTCCAGTAGAAAAACAGATAGGAACATTCATTAGAACCAGAAGCTCATGTTTCATTAATGTTCTTCAACAAACTGGCCCCCACCATGTATCCTTTCAGTGACATCTGGATAGGCGGTTTGAGTCTCTTAACACAGGAGCTGACTCACACTGAACAATAGTTCCTTGTATAATGGCATAATCTGAGAGCAGAACCATTGCATTCTCTTGTGATTTGTACCCAAGACTTCACACGACAAGAACTGGAATGAGTTATGCAGCTGTTTTATTACACAGCCAGGTGAACTGACAGGTTGGACGTTACGTCTGAAGTCCCTTGATTTAATTTCGACAATAGCAGCAAATAAAAGCACACCGGATTCTAGCCCACTAGCTGTGGTCATCAGATTTGGCTGGAACAAGAGTCCTTTGTAGACGTCTTCTTCTTCATCTCATTTTTGCAGCTATTCCCCACAGTGTTGCTGACGGCTCAGGTAAATCTCTCTTGCTTGGAAAGTCTCTCTGTCAGTGACTGACCAAAGTAAGAAGTCTCACATCACCAGGTTAAATCTCACAACGCCATATGGGTGACATCATCTCACGTGAAAACACCATCCACCAGGTACACGGCACATATTCTTGCAATTCAGCCAACGTTGTCTACCTAATACACTGCAGGAAAGGGTGTCTGAAGCATGGTACATTGGGGAGACCATGCTACGACAATGGATGAATGAACACCGCTCTACAATCACCAGACAGGAGTGTTAGCTTCCTGTTGGCAAACACTTCAGCAGTCACGGGCATTCGGCCTCTGATCTTCGGGTAAGCGTTCTCCAAGGTGGCCTTCACAACACACAACAGCACAGAATCGCTGAGCAGAGGCTGATAGCCAAGTTCCGCATTCATGAGGACGGTCTCAACCAGAATCTTGGGTTCATGTCGCACTATCTGTAACCTCCATGACTTGCGTTGGTTTGCAACATCTCACTTACTGTCCTATCTAGAGACATCACATATCTCTTTAACCTATGCTTAATACAAACTCCACTCACATTGTCTGCACCTTTAAGACTTGAATAGCAGTTTAGTGCAAAGACTTGCATTCTAATCACTATTCTGTAAACTGTGTTTGACTTTACATGCCCTTCTCTGATCAGAACCTTCCACACACCTGATGAAGGAACACCATTTCTGAGAGTTTGTGGGATTACTATCAAATAAACTGGTTGGATTTAACATGGTGTTGTGAGACTCCTTACTTGGTCACTCTTCAATGCTTTGGGACACACTAGCGTATTAGGTAGACAACGTTGGCTGAGTTGCAAGAATACCTACCGTGTACCTGGTGGATGGTGTTCTCATGTGTGATGATGTCATCCATGTCGACATGAGATTTAACCTAGTGTTGTGAGATTTCTTACTGTATTTACCCCAGTCCGATGCCAACATTTCTACATAATGAATGACTGAGCCATGGGGAGGAATTTTAACTTTCAGAAATAGTTGGGTTGTATTTGGGTGGGATATAAAAATTGTAAAAGTCTTAAACCCAAACCCAACCTGCCTTGAAACAAAACCACTTCCCAGTTCAGACCAGTATTCTTATTACCCCATTCTGCTGATGTAAAAGGATGGCACGGACTGGCACAAGGGTTATCCTGGATTTGATTCCCAGCTTGGGTCACTCTGTGTGGAGTCTGAAGTTCTCCCTGTATCTGCATGGGTTTCCTCCTGGGGCTCTGGTTTTCTTCCAAAGACAAGCTAGTTAGGCGCATTCTCCGTCAAACAGGTGTAGGAGTGTGGCGACTCAGGAATTTTCACAGTAACTTCATTGAGGTGTTAATGTAAGACTACTTTTGTCACTAATAAATAAACTTAAAATAAACTTACCCACCTACCAATTAGACCCGGAACCACCCTCCTCACTCCCACTGATCACCAACCCCCTCCTGATCTATCATCTCTAACCCAATCTCTCTTAATCCATTCTGAGAACCTCCTCACTCTACAAGCTATTCAGTAGAAGCAGCCCCTTCCTCTCTACCTGGCGATCTCTTGTCCTGAATATTTATTCCTTCAATACCACCTCTGATTCCACAATTGTTTGATGGGGAATCCAACCTGCCAATTAGACTGGCTCCTGGACACAGATCCTATTTAAAAAAGAACATACATGCTGTATTCCCAGAACACACAGTATTCCCAGAGCTCCTTCCCTGCACTTGGGAAACCCAACCCAGTAAATGCCAGGGGCAATGTACCTTACATCTCCAATCACAACCAAAAGCAAGATCGTGAACTTTGGAATGAACGGGTGCGAGGTTCCTTATTGATTGTGGAGACAGATTAACAAATCTCTGAGAAAGCACCATCACGGCTAACTCATTAACACTCTGTCAAAGCCTCAGCAAGAAAAGCGGCCAGAGTTCCTGTGAAACAAAGTCACCAAGAAAGAACCGAGCTTTCCCATCCTTGGAGGAAAGTAGAATTTCAGTGAATGAGTGGGATCGCACTGTGTAATCCTTGCTTTGCACTGGTTATATCTTTACTGATTCCAGAACAACCGCTGGGATGTTATGACTGGAATTTTGCCACCCTGCCCGCCACAGGATTTGGATGAGGAATGGATCATGGAAAGATCTGTTGATCTTGGGCGAGATTATATGGTCTCAGGACAAGTAAGGCCACAAAATCTCACCCGATGGGTTTACATATTTGTAAGGATTCTCCTGTTCACAGTGTTAGAAAGACAACAGGAACTGGCTGAACTTGACTTGTGCTATTTCCTTCCACATTTCTGCGGATCTCAAGGTGAGTTCACAATGGACAATTGGAAAAATCTCCACAACAATTCAATCTCCATCGCACGGGCAGCATGGTGGTACAATGGTTAACACAGTTTCCTCTCAGCACCAGGAAGCTGGGTTCGATTCCCGGCTTCGATCACTGTCTGTGGGAGTCTGCATGTTCTCCTCGTGTCTGCGTGGGTTTCCTCCAGGTGCTCCAGTTTCTACCGCAGCCTAAAGAAATGCAAATTAGACCCTTTGGTCATGCTAAATTGTCCAAAGGGATCTATTAAGTAGATTAGTCAAGGTAAATGTGTGGGGTTCTGGGGATAAATTTTCAAGAGTATCCTAGTGCTTCATGTTGTTAGTGTACGCTTGACCTGGACCATTTGATGGGCAACACGACAGCTCAGTGACTATCACTGTGCTGTGCAGATACATGGATTTGGGCCTGTGTCTGTGGGAGTTTGCACATTCTCCCTGTGTTTGCGTGGGTTTTCTCCGGGTGCTCCGGTTTCCTCCCACATCCCACCAACCTGAAGAGATTGGTGAGGCACTGAATAAATATTTCTCTTCGGTATTCACGCAAAGTGCTGGAAATGTAGCTGTGGAGAGCACTGAGGTACAGGGTTGCAAATTGGGGAGTATTGTAGTAGATAGGGAGGATGTGTTAGAAATTCTCGAGGGTTTGAAGTTGGATAAGTCCCCTGGGCCGGACGGGATTTACCCTAGGATTCTCTGGGAGGCAAGAGAGGAGATTGCAGAGCCTCTGGCTCTGATCTTCAGGTCCTCGTTGGTTACGGGTGTGGTTCCGGAGGACTGGAGGATGGCGAATGTGGTCCCATTGTTTAAGAAGGGGAAGAGAGACCTTCCTGGGAATTATAGGCCAGTGAGTCTTACTTCTGTGGTGGGCAAGGTATTGGAGAGAATTATTAGGGATAGGATTTATAGTTATTTAGAGAGAAATGAATTGATTGGGGATAGTCAGCATGGTTTCGTGAAGGGTAGGTCATGCCTTACTAACCTCATTGAGTTTTTTGAGAAAGTGACCAGAGAGGTGGATGGGGGTAAGGCGGTTGATGTAGTATATATGGACTTTAGTAAGGCGTTTGATAAGGTGGCCCATGGAAGACTTCTACAGAAAATGCAGATGTGTGGAATAGAGGGTGATTTAGCTAATTGGATTAGGAATTGGCTGGCAGATAGAAGACAGAGGGTGGTGGTTGATGGGAGATATTCATCGTGGAGTTCGGTGACGAGTGGTGTGCCTCAGGGGTCTGTTTTGGGGCCCCTGCTGTTTGTAATTTTTATAAATGATCTGGATGAGGGTATTGAGGGATGGATCAGTAAATTTGCAGATGATACTAAAGTTGGTGGTGTGGTAGATAGTGAAGAGGGGTGTTTTAGTTTACAGAGTGACTTGGACAAGTTGCAGAGCTGGGCCGAGAGGTGGCAAATGGAGTTTAATGTGAAAAGTGTGAGGTAATGCACTTTGGCAGGAACAATAAATGTGTAGAGTATAGGGCTAATGGTAGGGCTCTTAATAGTGTTGAGGAACAGAAGGATCTTGGTGTATGTGTCAATAGATCCCTGAAAGTAGGCAGTCAAGTGGATAAAGTTGTTAAGAAGGCTTATGGAGTCTTAGCTTTTATTGGTAGGGGGATTGAATTTAGGAGCCGCAGCATCATGTTGCAGCTGTACAAAACTCTAGTGCGGCCGCACTTGGAGTATTGTGTGCAGTTCTGGTCGCCACATTATAAGAAAGATGTGGAGGCATTGGAGAGGGTACAGAGGAGGTTTACTAGGATGTTGCCTGGTATGGAGGGCAGGTCCTATGAAGAGAGGTTGAAGGATTTGAGGTTGTTTTCGTTAGAAAGGAGGCGGCTAAGGGGGGATCTTATTGAAGCATATAAGATAATTAGAGGTTTGGATAGGGTGGACAGTGATAGCCTTTTTCCTAGGATGGAGAAAGCTAGCACGAGGGGACACAACTTTAAATTAAGGGTATGAGTTATAGGACGGATATCAGAGGTAGGTTCTTTACTCAAAGAGTGATTAGGGAGTGGAATGCCCTGCCTGCAGCTGTTGTAGATGCGCCAAGTTTGGTGGCGTTTAAGAGGTTAGTTGATAAGTATATGGATGAGAAGGGAATGGTTTAGTTAGGAGGGGCATTGCTTTTTATTTTGGTCGGCACAACATCGAAGGCCGAAGGGCCTGTTCTGTGCTGTATTGTTCTATGTTCTATGTTCTATGTTCTATCCCAAAGATGTGCTTTGAGGCTAATTGGCAAAACAAATTCTCCCTAAATTGTCTCAAATTTGGTTTTTAATCCATAGATCTATAAACATAGACAGGGATCACGGGTAGAGGTGGGAACATGGGAGTGGCGGTGCGGGTTTGTTGGGCCAAAGGGCCTGTTTCCCGTGCTGTTTTGTTCTTTGTTCTTTTAGAGAGTCAGTGCAGACTCGATGGGCTGAATGGCCTCCTTCTGCACTGTAGGATTCTATGGATATTGAGGGTGACATTTGTGAAGAAATTCGAGATCCATTTTAAAAAGGGAATATAATTACGACAGCCATTAATGATGTAAGAATTGTTAGGGGTGAGGAGGATGAGAATGGTGAGGGCGAGGAGGTTTACAGCAGCCTGTTTTGGACTGGCTTTTCAATCAGTATGTTGCTGCTCCAACCACAAGAGAAACAATACTTTGAACTGGTTCTGGGTAATGAAGGATTGCCAGTAGGCAAACTAAAAATAGCTGAACATTTGGGAGCCAGTGACCCTAATACACAGAGGTTCCATGTTAGAACAGAAAAAAAATCTACACTCGAGAGAAAAAAATATTGTGATAAAAATGAATCTGTTCAGATTAAGTGGAAGGAACTCTGCAATACATTACCAGTGAAAAAAAATTTCAAAGCATCTCCCCCTTCACTCTTCCTTTTCTCCTTTCGTCTCCTCACTCGATCTCCCCCTCTTTCCCATTCCCTCTCCTATTCACTCTCCTGCTTTCTCCCCTGTTCTCCATCTGTCTCTTTCCAAAGTCTTCCCTTCTACTCTCTCCCCATTCTTTGCACCCTCTTTATTATCTTCTCTCTCCCTCTACATCGCCTCTTCCTATCTCTCCCTTTTGCTCCTGCCGTTTAACACAGATCAGTAATTGTACTTTAGCTCAATCGCAATGTTTACCTGAACAACTGCAGAAAATCCTTATGTTCTTCCATGATGAAAGAATCCTTTGTTAATTCTTTCACATCAATTGTTTACCACATCTCTCCTAAAAGTGTTGTAAGAAGAAATATTAAGCTCCTTATTCTACCAAAACTTTGTTATCAATATTACATCTCATCCCACAATAGTAATTAAATCCAATAACGATACACAATATTATGCTGATTGTATCAGAATAAAATAAATATTTCGAAGAATGATAAGGAAAGTATTGTGGTGTAATGAAAAGATATAGGATGTGGTATAAATAACTGTTTGATCCTTGAGTATTGCTGAAAAAAGACATTTTGTCAAAGTTTTTCATCTTGCATTCATCAGGACAACAAGACTACCAATATGAAGGAGGAACACTAACTGTATGAGAAGACAATGCTGATTGGTTGACAGATGAAGGTGTTGCCATGGATACTGCACCAGTTAGTGGTGACTGACAGTTAACTGCCAAGCATTGTTGAAAATTTAAACCAGGAGGCATGAATCTGATTAGCCCTTTGTTTGACACAGTGGGCATGTGCAGAGAGATGATGAAATGTTCAGTCTTTATAACCAAGTCTTCACAAAATCTTATAAAATTATATTAAAGTCCTGGTACAGAGACAGACCAAAATAAAATTACCATTCTTGTGTGAAGTAGAAATTTTATGTGGGTGATTCCATTTCAATAATAGAACATAGAAACATAGAACAGTACAGCATAGTACAGGCCCTTCGGCCCATGATGTTGTGCCGAGCTATGTCCAAACCCAAGATCAAGCTATCCCTCTCCCTATGAGTCTGGTGTGCTCCATGTGTCTATCCAATAACTGCTTGAAAGTTCCTAAAGTATCCGACTCCATTATCACAGCAGGCAGCGTATTCCACACCCCAACCATTCTCTATATAAACAATCTATCTTGGACATCCCTCCTATATCTCCCATCATGAATCTTGAAGTTATGTCCCCTAGTAACAGCTATATTCACCCAAGATATAGTCTTCGCACGTCCAAAATATCTATCCTCCTCATCTTCTAATAAACCTCAATTAAGTCGCCTCTCATCCTCCTCTGCTCTAAAGAGGAAAGCCCCAGCTCCCTCAACCTTTCCTCATAGGACCTACCCTCCAAACCAGGCAGCATCCTGCTAAATCTCCTCTGCACTCTCTCCAATGCCTCCTCATCCTTCTTATTGTGAGGTGACCAGAACTGCACACAATATTCCAAATGTGGTTTCAACAAGGTCCAGTATAGTTGCAGCATAATCCCATGGCTCTTAAACTCAAATCCCTTGTTAATAAATGTTAACACACTATAAGCTTCTTCACAGCTCTATCCACTTGAGTGGCAACCTTCAGAGATCTGTGGATATGAACCCCAAGATCTCTCTGTTCCTCCACATTCCTCAGAACCCTGCTGGTGACCTTGTAATCCGCATTCAAGTTTGTCCTACCAAAATGAATCACCTCGCACTTATCAGGGTGAAACTTCATCTCCCACTTTTCAGCCCAGCTCTGCGTCATATCAATGTCTCTTTGCAGCCTACAAGAGCCCTCCACATCATCCATTACTCCACCAATCTTAGCGTCGTCAGCAAATTTGCTAGCCCACCCTTCAGCCCCTTCATTGATAAAAATCACAAATAGCAGAACAAAGAACAACACAGCATGGGAAGCAGGCCCTTTGGCCCAACGAGTCCGCGCCGCCATCTTAATGTTCCACTTCTACCCATGACCCTTGTCTATGTTTACAGAAATCTGCATTGGAACCAAATTCGGGAGAGAATTTAGAGACAATTTGTTTCGCCATTCAGCCTAAGAGCACATTTTTGGGGTGTGGGAGGAGAACCCAGAGAAAACCCACGCAAGCACAGGGAGAATGCGCAAACTCCCACAGATACCGGCCCAAATCCATGTATCTGCACAGCAACATTGTTTGCAACTTTAAGAGTTGAATAGGTGGTCAGCTGTAAAGACTCGTATTCTAATCAGTAATCTGTAAACTATGTGTGCCTTTTTCTGATCAGAACCTTCCACATACCTGACGAAGGAACACCGTTTCCGAAAGCTTGTGGGATTACTATCAAATAAACTGGTTGGATTTAACCTGGTGTTGTGAGACTTCTTACTTGGTCACTCTTCAATGCTTCGGGACATCCTTTCCTGTATTAGATCGACAACATTAGCTGAGTTGCAGTGCTGAGGATCCAGCACTGATCCCTGTAGCACACTGCTGATAACTGGCCTCCAGTCTAAAAACTTTCCCTCCATCACCTCCCTCTGTCTTCTATGAGACAGCCAGTTACTTATCCAATTGATCAAATTTCCTTCTATCCCACAATAGCTCACAATAACGTGAACAGATTTGTGAACTTCAACTGTGATAAAACTGTGAGATAAATTTTGAATTTACTGACTTCAAATTTGATGTTCACATTTTATTTTTTATATTTATATGCCTGTGGAAGCTCTTTATTGGGTTCCATCAAGTTAACATAATGGTAATAGACTTGACTAGTGGCCCACAGGCCTGCATTAAGAGTCAGCAGAAACTGAGTTCAAATCCCAACATGGTGGATAAGGACAATTCAATAAATTAGTAAATCTGGAACAAAAGTTAGTTTCAGTAATGGCAAACAGGAAGCTACACAGAGAATTGTAAAAACCCATTTGGTTCATGGCTCTTCTTCAGTGAAGGAAATCTGCAATCATTGCTCACTTCCAAATCCCACGTGACTCCAGACGCACAGCAGCGTCACTATAACTTCAACAGCCCCTGAGTTGGCCAAGCAAGCCTCTCAGTAGTATCCAGAAAAGGTTAAAAGAGAGAAAAATAATTGGGCAATCCAACATTGACAAAGAAATGACAAAGGCACTGCTGCAAGTTAATCCTGTGCATCTCTCCTAGGTGACTTTGGATAATTTGTGTCATAATTAGCTGTCCAAAAGACAGGTCAAGAAACTTAATCATACTCACTGAATCAACCAATGCCCCAAGCTCCACTATGTCATCCTGTTCCAGTGGACGTAGAGTCTGCACCAGTTAATGCTGGCTGACAGTTAACTGCCAAACATTGTTGCAAGTTTGAGGCCCACCAGCAAGGTGAATAGAACAAAGAACAAAGAACAAAACAGCACGGGAAACAGGCCCTTCGGCCTGACAAGCCCGCGCCGCCACCCCGATATTCCCACCTCTACCCGTGATCTCTGTCAATGTTTATAGATCTATGGATTAAAAAACAAATGTGAGACAATTTAAGGAGAATTTGTTTTGCCAATTAGCCTAAGAGCACATCTTTGGGATGTGGGAGGAAACTGGAGCACCCGGAGAAAACCCACGCAAGAACGGGGAGAATGCGCAAACTCCCACAGACACAGGCCCAAATCCATGTATCTGCACAGCACAGCGATAGTCACTGAGCTGTCGTGTTGCCCATCAACTGGTCCAGGTCAAGCGTACACTAACGACGTGAAGCACTAGGATACTCTCGAAAAATCCAAGAGCAGCCCTCTCACGACCCATCGCGTGTATGCCCCTCGTTAGACAACAAGGTGGACCAAAGCACCTGTAGGATAAAAACAAATACATCAATATCATCATCTATTTACACACTTCCAGGGACTCCCAAGGCTCATGATCCCTATTTTAAATCAGTTTTCTATACCCTCCATTCCCATTCTGTTCATGTGCCCATCTAAGTATTTCTTAAATAACTCCAGAGTACCTGCCTCCACCACTTTACTTGGCAGCGCATTCCATACCCCCACCACCCTCTGTGTGAAAAAAACTCCCTCTAGCATCCAAATTATACCTTACCCCCCTCACCCTAAGCCCGTGACCCCTCGTGCTATTAGAGTACATCCTAGGAAAAAGCTTAACTCTGTTTACTCTATCTATACCCCTCATAATCTTGTACACCTCTATTACATCTCCTCTAAGTCTACATCTTTCTAAGGAAAACAGTCCCAATTTGCCTAACCTCTCCTCGTAACTCAGACCTTCCATACCAGGCAGCATCCTGGTAAACCTCCTGGTATACAGTCAGGAGCACGTGATGATACTCAACATTGGCTCCAGGTCCTGTGGAGACTCATGGAATCAGGTAAAACATGCACGAGGAAACATCCTGTTAATTACAGCATACAACCATCCCTCCATTGATCAATTAGTATTTCTCCCTGTTGAACCCCACTTGGAAGAAGAACAGTGGATAATGAGGGCACGGAATGTCGGGAATTTCAATATCCACCCACAGTGGTCATCTGTTACCATCATCATGATAATTTGAAGAAATTTAGAACAAATCAAGCACCTAAAAATTGGATATCCAGCTGGCTCTATGAGCCATCAGCATACAAGATGGAGGACAACATTGGACATGATATTCCAGATGTGGTCTCAGCATAACCCTATACAATTGTGGCAAAACCTCATTATTCCTTTACCCCGGTCTCCTTGCAATGAATCCTGCACGCCAACTTCTTGTGCTTCTTTTACAAGCATGTACAAGTTTCTTTAAACATTTATAAGTTTCAAAGAACAAAGAACAAAGAGCAACACAGCACGGGAAACAGGCCCTTCGGCCCAACGAGCCCGCGCCGCCGTCTAACGTCTTAATGACATATCCATGACTTTAGGCTATGCCTATTGTGGAAGATTCCCATATAGGAACCAATATAGGGACAATTTGTTACCCAATCAGCCTAAGAGCACATTTTTGGGATGTGGGAGGAAACCGGAGCACCGGAGAAAACCCACGCAACCATGGGGAGAACGCGCAAACTCCCGCAGACACAGGCCCAAATCCATGTGTCTGCACAGCAACAGCGATAGTCTCTGAGCTGTCATGTTGCCCATCTGATGGTCCAGTTTAAGCATACACTGACGACATGAAGCACTAGGCCACTCCTGAAGTAACATCCAAGAGCAGCCCTCGCACGACCTGCCGAATGCACGCACCTTGTTGGTCAACAAGGTGGACCGAATTGCCTGTGGAAACAAATAAGATATTTAGACAATCCTGCTATATCCCTCTATCTGCAGACCGCTCATGTGGCTGTCCAAGAGACCCTTAAACAACCCTAGCGTGCCGGCTCCCACCACCTTACTCGGTAGTGCATTCCACACCCCCACTACCCTTTGTGTGAAAAAATGCCCTCTAATATTAGTCTTATACATAGCCCCCCTCACCCTAAGGCCATGACCCCTCGTTCTATCCAATTCTAATGGTGGAAAAAGCTTACCACCATTTACTCTATCTATACCCCTCATAATCTTATATACCTCTAATAGATCCCCTCTCAGCCGACGTCTTTCAAGGGAAAACAACCCCAGTGTGTTCAATCTTTCCTCGTAAGACAGCCCTTCCATACCAGGCAGCATCCTGGTAAATCTCCTCTGCACTCTCTCCAGGGACTCCACATCCTTCCGGTAGTGCAGCGACCAGAACTGGATGCAGTACTCCAAGTGAGGCCTAACCAACGTTCTACACACTTGCAACATCAAACTCCTACTCTTGTATTCTATACCCCTTCCTATGAAGGCTAACATACCATACGCTTTCTTTATCACTTTTTCCACCTGTACTGACACCTTCAGAGACTTGTGAACCTGCACCCCCAGGTCTCTCTGCATCTCTATACTCTGGATAGTTTTACCTTTTATCCTATAACTCCCCTCTACATTATTCCGGCCAAAATGCATCACCTCGCATTTATCCGGATTAAATTCTATTTGCCATTTATCTGCCCAATCTACCAGCCTATGTCCTGTTGTATTGCCTGGCACTGCTCCTCAGTACCCGCCAATCCAAGCATCTTAGTGTCATCAGCAAATTTGCTGATCACACCACCTACCCCCTCCTCCAAGTCATTTATATAAATCACAAATAGAAGAGGCCCTAGTACTGAGCCCTGTGGCACACCACTAGTGACTGACCTCCAGTTGGAAAAAGAGACTTCCACTACTACCCGCTGTCTCCTCCTCCCAAGCCAGTTCTCAACACTCATTTTGAAGAATATTCTGCTTTTCTTTGTGGAGATGCCAGTGTCGGAATTGGGGTGGGCACAGTAAGAAGTCTCACAACACCAGGTTAAAGTCCAACAGGTTTATTTAGTAGTACGAGCTTTCGGAACACCACTTCTTCGTCAGGCGAATGGGCCACTTACCTGATAAAGAGGCAGGCTCCTAAAGCTTGTGATTCCGAATAAACCTGTTGGATTTTAACCTGGTGTTGTGGGCCTTCTCACGATTCTTACGACCAAAGTGAATAATTTCACACTAATCTGCCTTTGGGGTTCTTGATTTTCTCTCTCTCCTTTATTGAAAAACGATGCAAAATTTTCCAATGCCGAATCTGATGGGACTGTTCCCAAAAGGAATGAACTTTGAAAACCTATAGGTGGTGCATCTACTATCTCTGTAGCTATCTCCTTTTTAACCCAAGGGTCCTGGGAAACTTGTTGGATTTTAGTCCCTTAAGTCTCTCTAATACTTTTCCTCTGCTGACATTAATTATCTTAATTTCCTCATTCCTCTTGGTCCCGAGGTCACCCGTTCTTCGACTTGCATCTTCCACTGCGAAGAGACACAAAATATTTGTTCAACGTCACCGTCATTTTTTCCATTATCCATAATAATCTCTCCTGTCTTTGAATCTTTAAGTGAGACAGACTGACATTGATATCGAGACAACGTCTGACTGAGACTCAGATCAAGGCAAAATTGAAGTCATAAAATCCCTATAGTGCAGAAGGAGTCCATTCAGCCCATCTACGCAACTACAATCCCACCCAGATCCTATCTCCATAACCCCATGCACTTACCATAGCTAGTCCCTCTAAGGGACAATTTAGCATGGTCAGTTAACCTAAGCCGTGCATCTTTGGAGTGTGGGAGGAAACTGGAGCACATGGAGGAAACCCACACAGATATAGGGAGAACGTGCAAACTCCACACAGATGGTGACCCGAGCTGGGAATCGAACCTGGGTTCCTGGTGCTGTGAAGCAGCAGTGCCTACCACTGTGCCCACCCAAGTCTATAGGAATCTGGGAGCAATTTTGCCGCTGGTTGAAATCATACGTAGCACAAAGAAAACAAAGCAAAATATTGCGGATGCTGAGCTGAAACAAAAACAGAAAATGCTGGAAAATCTCAGCAGGTCTGACAGCAGCTGTGGGGAGAGAATAGAGCCAATGTTTTGAGTCTGGATGACCCTTCATCAGATCTGAGAGAGAAAAGAACATCAGAAGTGACTTATACTGTAACGGTGAAGGGGTGGGGGGGCATTAGACAAAGGGATTGTAAATGGTGATGAAGAACGCAGAGAAAGATGCTAAAAGTGTCCAGCAAGTGATCAGAATGTGTGAATAACAGGACAGAGGTACAGATTGTTAAGGGACTGCCTAAGGAATGTGGCAGTTGCCCTGAAGTTGTGGGGAGGGGGCAACATGGAATGGAGGAGTGGGAAATGGTTCAATAAGTTGGAATAAAATGATATAAAATGAATGGAAATGGGGTGAAGGTGGAAGGGGGAGTTCATGCTCTAACGTTGTTGAATTCAATGTTCGATCAGGAAAGTTGTAACATGCCCAATCAGGAGATAAGGTGCTGTTCCTCCAATTTGTGTTGGGGTTAGAGAACATAGAACATTACATAGAACATTACAGCGCAGAATAGGCCCTTCGGCCTTCGATGTTGCGCTGACTAATTAAGAAAAAGCAATGACCCTCTAACCTAAACCATTCCCTTTTCGTCTATAAACTTATCTACTAACCTCTTAAATGCCACCAAACTTGGCGCATCTACAACTGCAGCAGGCAGGGCATTCCATACCCTTACCACCCTCTGGGTAAAGAATCTACCTCTGACATCCGTCCTATAACTACCACCCCTTAATTTAAAGCTATGTTCCCTCGTGCTAGCTTTCTCCATCCTAGGAAAAAGGCTATCACTGTCCACCCTATCTAAACCTCTAATCATCTAATATGTTTCAATAAGGTCCCCTCTTAGCCTCCTCCTTTCTAACGAAAACAACCTCAAATCCCTCAGCCTCTCCTCATAAGACCTGCCCTCCATACCAGCAACATCCTGGTAAACCTCCTCTGTACCCTCTCCAATGCCTCCACATCTTTCTTATAATGTGGGGACCAGAACTGCACACAATACTCCAAGTGCGGCCGCACTAGAGTTTTGTACAGTTGCAACATGACGTTGCGGCTCCGAAATTCAATCCCCCTACCAATAAAAACTAAGACTCCGTATGCCTTCTTAACAACCTTATTGACTTGATTGCCAACTTTCAGGGATCTATGCACATATATACCAAGATCCCTCTGTTCTTCAACATTATTAAGAGTCCTACCATTAGCCCTATACTCTACACATTTGTTATTCACTAGAACATTGCAAAGGAGGCTATTGCAAAGGAGGAGAGGCTGAGGGATTTGAGGTTGTTTTCATTAGAAAGGAGGAGGCTAAGAGGGGACCTGATCGAAACATATAAGATGATTAGAGGTTTAGATAGGGTGGACAGTGATAGCCTTTTTCCTAGGATGGAAAAAGCTAGCACGAGGGGACACAGCTTTAAATTAAGGGGTGATAGTTATAGGACGGATATCAGAGGCAGGTTCTTTACCCAAAGGGTGGTTCGGGAGTGGAATGCCCTGCCTGCAGCAGTTGTAGATGCGCCAAGTTTGGTGGCGTTTAAGAGGTTAGTTGATAAGTATATGGAAGAGAAGGGAATGGTTTAGTTTGGAGGGGCATTGCTTTTTATATTGGTCGGCGCAACATCGAAGGCCGAAGGGCCTGTTCTGTGCTGTAATGTTCTATGTTCTATGTTCTATAAAAGGCCAAGGATGGGGTCACGAGGGGTCACAGGCTTAGGGTGAAGGGGGTAAGGTATAATTTGGATGCTAGAGGGAGTTTCTTCACACAGAGGGTGGTGGTGGTATGGAATGCGCTGCCAAGTAAAGTGGTGGAGGCAGGCACTGTGAAGTTATTTAAGAGATACTTACTTGGGCACATGAACATAGAACATAGAACATAGAACAATACAGCACAGAACAGGCCCTTCGGCCTTCGATGTTGTGCCGACCAAAATAAAAAGCAATGCCCCTCCTAACTAAACCATTCCCTTCTCATCCATATACTTATCAACTAACCTCTTAAACGCCACCAACTTGGCGCATCTACAACAGCTGCAGGCAGGGCATTCCACTCCCTAATCACTCTTTGAGTAAAGAACCTACCTCTGATATCCGTCCTATAACTCATACCCTTAATTTAAAGTTGTGTCCCCTCGTGCTAGCTTTTTCCATCCTAGGAAAAGGCTATCACTGTCCACCCTATCCAAACCTCTAATTATCTTATATGCTTCAATAAGATCCCCCCTTAGCCGCCTCCTTTCTACGAAAACAACCTCAATCCTTCAACCTCTCTTCATAGGACCTGCCCTCCATACCAGGCAACATCCTAGTAAACCTCCTCTGTACCCTCTCCAATGCCTCCACATCTTTCTTATAATGTGGGACCAGAACTGCACACAATACTCCAAGTGCGGCCGCACTAGAGTTTGTACAGCTGCAACATGATGCTGCGGCTCCTAAATTCAATCCCCCTACCAATAAAGCTAGACTCCATAAGCCTTCTTAACAACTTTATCCACTTGACTGCCTACTTTCAGGGATCTATTGACACATCACCAAGATCCTTCTTTCCTCAACACTATTAAGAGCCCTACCTTAGCCCTATACTCTACACTTTATTGTTCCTGCCAAGTGCATTACCTCACACTTTTCCACATTAAACTCCATTTGCCACCTCTCGACCCAGCTCTGCAACTTGTCCAAGTCACTCTGTAAACTAAAACACCCCTCTTCACTATCTACCACACCACCAACTTTAGTATAGAACAGAATGGGAATGGAGGGGTATAGAAAACTGATTTAAAATAGAGATCATGAGCCATGGGAGTCCCTGGGAATTGCGTAAGTTGTCGATGATATTGATGTATTTCTGTTTTATCCTACTGGTACTTTGGTCCGTCTTGTTGTCTAACAAGTAGCCTAGTGCTTCACGTCTTAATGTACGCTTGACCTGGACCATTTGATGGGCAACACGACAGCTCAGTGACTATCGCTGTGCTGTGCAGATACATGGATTTGGGCCTGTGTCTGTGGGAGTTTGCGCATTCTCCCCGTGCTTGCGTGAGTTTTCTCCGGGTGCTCCGGTTTCCTCCCACATCCCAAAAATGTGCTCTTAGGCTGATTGGCAGAACAAATTCTCCCTAAATTGTCTCGCGAATTTTGTTCCAATACATAGATCTATAAACATAGACAGGGATGATAGGGATCACGGGTAGAGGTGAGAACATCGAGGCGGCAGCGCGGGCTCGTTAGGCTGAAGGGCCTGTTTCCTGTGCTGTTTTGTTCTTTGTTCTTTGAAGTGACAAGCGACAGGAAGGTCTAGGTACCGCTTGCTTATCATGAGGAAAGGCAGCAAGCTCTCTGGAAGCGTGTGGCTCTTGCTACCAAATAAACCTATTGGACTTTAACCCAGTTTGTGAGATTTCTTACTATGTTTACCCCAGTCCAATGCTGGCATCTCCACATTAGATCATAAGGAAAGCAGGAGATGCGTTGGTCATGAAATGGGGGGTATTCCGTAGAACGGGAATTTGTTAAGTTGTCTAATAGACGAACCTTGTCCCTTGGTTGCTTTCACTGTATGTTTCTGGGTTCAGGTGAAGAGTCCAGTTAATCCATTAGTAACAGAATGACACAGTGCAAAGGTAATGTGTTGAATACTGGTAGGGAGTTCTCAAATGTTGAGGTGCATTGTCGCTTCCCAGGAATTCAAAGCAACTAAATGTAGAACATAGAACATTACAGCGCAGTGTAGGCCCTTCAGCCCTCAATGTTTCTCCTAGCTCCTCAATATTCTTCTCAGATGAGATAGAGGTCATCACAGTGAGTTCTGGCCATTTGGTGTGAGATCAACCATTACTGTCCGCACTCCCCATCGCCAGTATTCATTGTGATTTGGAAACAGGATATGTGGCATTAGTTTTGGTTCAAAATGAGTGGCATGTGATCCCAATCATGGCTGTTTCTTGCCTCTCTCTCTCTCTCTCCCATGCTTGATCTATTACATCATTTGCGATGTATACATTAATACATCAGAATTCCAGTGAGTTAATAGGAATAAAGACAAATGCATAACAGGGTGAGGTGTGAGGGGGGTATGGGCTGAAGAGTAGGTTGTGTAGAGTCAGTCAGAGGGTTCTGGGGCTGGTGAGGATTGGGTTGTCAGTGGAGGGAGGGAACCGATTGGTAAGCGAGCAGGGTGCTCAGTTGGTCGGTGAGGGCAGTTGGGTGGGGGGTTGGGGGGGCGGATTGTTGAGGGTTCGGGAGGGTAGTCGAGTGTTTAGGGTAGTCAGGGTATGGGGTCATCAGAGAGTCAGATAGAACATAGAACATAGAACATAGAACACTACAGCACAAACAGGCCCTTCAGCCCACAAGTTGTGCCGAACACATCAAAACCTACCCAGCCATAGACCTATCTATAACCCCCAATTCCATTGGATCCCATATACTCATCCAGAAGTCTTTTAAAAGACCCCAGCGAGTTCGCCTCAACCACCACCGATGGCAGCCGATTCCATTCACTCACCACCCTCTGAGTGAAAAACTTTCCCCTAGCATCCCCTCTGTACTTGCTCCCCTGCACCTTAAATCTGTGCCCTCTCGTCGCGACCATTTCAGCCCTGGGAAATAGTCTCTGAGAATCCACCCTATCTATTCCTGTCAACATCTTGTAAACCTTGTAATCTTGTAATTGGGTATTGGAGAGCAGTCGGGGGGGATTGTTGGGGGGGAGTTGTCTAAGTGTAGTTGAAAGTATCGGAGGGTATAGTTGGGAAATTGGGGAATAGTTAATGTGAGATAGTCAAGAATGGGTTGTGGGGGGGTGGTGGTGGTTAGATGGGTAGTTAGGGATAGTCACATAAGGGAGTTCAGTACAATAGTTACCCAGGAGTTAGAAATATATTTAATTCCTCTAACCTTTCCTGGATACAGTAAGAAGTCTGACAACACCAGGTTTAAATCCAACCGATTTATTTGATAGTAAACTCACAAGCTTTCGACTCTCTGGTCTTCGTCAGGTGAATGAGGTGTTCTGGCATCAAACAGCACACGTAACAGCACAGACTGATCGAAAGCTTGTGAGTTTACTATCAAATAAATCGGTTGGGATTTAAACCTGGTGCTGTTAGACTTCTTACTGTGTTTAGCCCAGTCCAACACCGGTATCTCCACATCTTTCCTGGATAACCATTTCTGTAAATCAGTTGGAAGCACGTGATTCGAATTGGAGAATCAGATAGTTCCGAGTGCAGGGCAATTGCCCAGGGGAAGCTTGAACTTCCCAATAATTACCATGCAATCCTTATCAGCGGATTTATGGGGGTGGTGGGAGGGCACTGAGGAGATTGTCCGTCAGTGCAGCTTTGGGATACCCTCTGGAACAAAGTCCCGAAGATTGGAGGTTAAGGAAGATAAATGTTACCTGTGTATCACAAATGTAGTGAGAAATGAAAGCTCTCCTTCGTCAGGGCAAAGACACAAACTGCTCCCTTTAATAGGCTATAAATCACATTTTAAAGTGTCATTTGCAAGTTAGAAGGAAGCATCAAAATAACTGATGTGATTCCCACGGATCAGGTTATGGATTGACACAAGATGATAATTTGGGTCAACAATTTATTCCTAATTAGCCGATCAGATGTGTGTAATAAGAGAAATATAGATTTTTTTTTGGTGCATTTGGTCCCTCAAGCTATGCGGAGAAACAAACACACTTCTGTCTCAAACAGGTGAAGAGTTAAACAATATCTTTCTATTTTATTAAATTTAGCATTTCGAAAGGTCATTGGTGCAAAGTCATTTTCATCATCACAGCAAAATGTAATAATGGTTACAAACTGCAAAGGCTTAAACACAGCGGCTAAACTTCAAAGAGAAAGATATTAAAACAATCCAGAATGCCAGTGGAGACAGCAGCTGGTTCACAAGTAATGACCAGCATTATATTTACATTGTACAATCATACAATACCCAGAAAGGGGGTCACATTACCTCCCATTAGGGAGAATGGAGTTTGGTGAGATCCTACTGCAATAGCAAAATTATCCACTTGTTTTTTTTATGTATTCATGGGGCATAGAACATAGAACATAGAACATAGAACATAGAACATAGAACATAGAACATTACAGCACAGAACAGGCCCTTCGGCCTTCGATGTTGTGCCGACCAAAATAAAAAGCAATGCCCTCCAAACTAAACCATTCCCTTCTCTTCCATATACTTATCAATTAACCTCTTAAACGCCACCAAACTTGGCGCATCTACAACAGCTGCAGGCAGGCATTCCACTCCCTAATCACTCTTTGAGTAAAGAACCTACCTCTGATATCCGTCCTATAACTCATAACCCTTAATTTAAAGCTGTGTCCCCTCGTGCTAGCTTTCTCCATCCTAGGAAAAAGGCTATCACGGTCCACCCTATCTAAACCTCTAATCATCTTATATGCTTCAATAAGATCCCCTCTTAGCCGCCTCCTTTCTAACGAAAACAACCTCAAATCCTTCAACCTCTCTTCATAAGACCTGTCCTCCATACCAGGCAACATCCTGGTAAACCTCCTCTGTACCTCTCCAATGCCTCCACATCTTTCTTATAATGCGGGGACCAGAACTGCACACAATACTCCAAGTGCGGCCGCACTAGAGTTTTGTACAGTTTGCAACATGACGTTGCGGCTCCGAAATTCAATCCCCCTACCAATAAAAGCTAAGACTCCATATGCCGTCTTAACAACCTTATCGACTTGACTGCCTACTTTCAGGGATCTATGCACATATACACGAAGATCCCTCTGTTCATCAACACTATTAAGAATCCTACCATTAGCCCTATACTCTACACATTTATTATTCCTGCCAAAGTGCATTACCTCACACTTTCCACATTAAACTCCATTTGCCACCTCTCGGCCCAGCTCTGCAACTTGTCCAAGTCCCTCTGCAAACTATAACACCCCTCTTCACTATCTACAACTCCACCGACTTTAGTGTCATCTGCAAATTTACTAATCCATCCTTCAATACCCTCATCCAGATCATTTATAAAAATTACACACAGCAGGGGCCCCAAAACAGACCCCTGAGGTACACCACTTGTCACCGAACTCCAAGATGAATATCTCCCATCAACCACCACCCTCTGTCTTCTATCTGCTAGCCAATTCCTAACCCAATTAGCTAAATCACCCTCTATCCCATACATCTGCCAATTCTATCCCATACATCTGGCCAACCAGTGAGGCATGGGCATCACTGGTTCGCCAGCATTTATTGCCCATCCCTAGTTGCAGAGGGCAATTAAGAGTCAACCACTTCATTGTGGCTCTGGAGTCACATGTAGGCCCAACTAGTGTAACATAAACAGGGCCTAGCTTTAAGCTGATAAAATTGGATATACTAAATTAAAGAATTGGGCATATCAAAAATCAAACACAGTCAAACCTCAGGTAGGCCAGTTGTACAATACACAACCCTGTCTGGGCCTGAATCATCAACCTCCTATCATTGCACCTTGCTGATACTTAGCAGGAGATCATTGCACCCCATTGAAATGCACCGGCCTATTGTTCGAAGCCAGGATTGGGCCAGACTTTCTGTTCCTGGAGTTGGCTTAATCTGATAACAGGTCACATGTAAGCAGCAGCGTGGAGATGGACACTTGGGGGCGGACCCTGGTGTCCTGTGAGGCAGACATCAAGAAACCCACTGGGTATTGGAACCCCTCTCCTGGGACCTCATTAGCCAGAAGCTAGAGAAGTTTCTTGAAAGGCAAGCAGGCAGGGGATAAGGGAACACACTTTCAGACACCAGGAGCGAAGACTGGTGATGATTTGATGAAAGAGGCAACTCTTGACCATTCGGAAGACTGACCAGAGAAGGAAGGAAGGAAGAAGCTGCCATCGAGACTCACCTTCCTGACATCAGACCAGAGGGACTTAGAGAATCGAGCTGGCAGTTTTAACCAAACCATCTTGGTGGGTAGTATATCTGATTTTGGGGTATCTTTTTGTTTTCTGTGGGTAATTTAAGGGTTGTAGTGTTATTGTAAATAAACTTGTTGAACCTTTACTTGTGTTTGTCCTTTGTCCATCTTGCAAATAAGGACATTGGGGTAAAACATTGGAATAAGTAAACTGGTCGAAATTATGAGAGATTTTAAAATACGAAGGAATACTGATTTCAAAAGGGAAAGTCTTAATCATTCTAAGTCATTTCTTTCTGAATCTCTAACACAGAGAGTGGACATGTAGCAGAAGATTTTCAAAAGGCCTGTGATAGGGTGACAGAAAATAGACTAAAAATCTCAGAAAAGAGTCAGGAAACAACATAACACAGGGTGGTTT
This sequence comes from Sphyrna mokarran, assembly GCA_024679065.1. Lineage (NCBI taxonomy): Eukaryota > Metazoa > Chordata > Chondrichthyes > Carcharhiniformes > Carcharhinidae > Sphyrna > Sphyrna mokarran. The sequence continues at coordinate 36,989,793 of JAGIQG010000028.1, forward strand.
CAAAATAAAGATTAGAGAGTTGCGAGGAAAGACAGTTGTTCGGGATGGCAGAAGGATCAGTGGGTGAATGTTAACACTGAGGAGGACTACAACAAACTACACAAGAGAGTATCAACAAAAATATAGAATTGGCAAATATTCAGCAGATGAATGATGATAAGTTGGCACTGGAAGTCACACAAATCTGGTAGAATTTTGTGAGGAGGTGAGAAAACGGTGGACGAAGGGCGAGCCATTGATGTCATCTACATGGATTTTAGTAAGGTGTTTGACAAAATCCATCATGGGAGGTTAGTTAAGAAAGTCAAGGCTCATGGGATACAAGGACAGGTAGCTAGATGGATAAGTAACTGGCTTGGTAATAGGAGACAGAGAGTAATAGTGGAAGGGTGTTTCTCTAGCTGGAGGTCGGTCACTAGTGGTGTGCCGCAGGGCTCAGTACTGGGACCTCTCCTACTTGTAATATATATAAATGACTTGGAAGAGGGAGTAAGCGGAGTGATCAGCAAGTTTGCAGACGATACAAAGATGGCTGGACTTGAGGATAGTGAGGAGCATTGTCAGGAGATGCAGCAGGACATAGATAGGCTGGTAGCTTGGGCATATAGATGGCAGATGGAATTCAATCCTGATAAATGCGAGGTGATGCATTTCGGGATAAAGAATGTAGGGGGAAGGTATATGATAAAGGGTAGACCTATTAAGAGTATAGAAACTCAGAGGGACTTGGGGGTGCAGGTGAACAAGTCTCTGAAGGTGGCAGAGCAAGTGAAGAAGGTTGTGAAGAAAGCATGTAGTATGCGAGCCTTTATAGGAAGGGGTATAGAGTACAAGAGCTGGCCTTTAATGTTGCAGTTGTACAAAATGTTGGTTAGACCTCATTTGGAATACTGCGTCCAGTTCTGGTTGCCTTACTATCAGAAGGACGTGGAGAGTCTGGAGAGAGTGCAGAGGAGGTTTACCAGGATGCTGCCTGGTATGGAAGGTCTGAGTTACAAGGAGAAGTTAGGCAAATTGGGACTGTTTTCCTTAGAAAGACGTAGACTTAGAGGAGATCTAATAGAGGTGTACAAGATTATGAGGGTATAGATAGAGTAAACAGGGTTAAGCTTTTTCCTAGGATGGACTCGAATAGCACGAGGGATCACAGGCTTAGGGTGAGGGGGGTAAGGTATAATTTGGATGCTAGAGGGAGTTTTTTCACACAGAGGGTGGTGGGTGTATGGAATGCGCTGCCAAGTAAAGTGGTGGAGGCAGGCACTCTGGAGTTATTTAAGAAATACTTAGATGGGCACATGCACAGAATGGGAATGGAGGGGTATAGAAAACTGATTTAAAATCGGGATCATGAGCTTTGGAAGTCCCTGGGAAGTGTGTAAATAGATGATGATATTGATGTACTTGTTTTTATCCTACAGGTGCTTTGTCCACCTTGTTGTCTAACGAGGGGCATACACGCGATGGGTCGTGAGAGGGCTGCTCTTGGATTTTTTTTGAGAGTATCCTAGTGCTTCACGTTGTTAGTGTACGCTTGACCTGGACCATTTGATGGGCAACACGACAGTTCAGTGACTATCGCTGTGCTGTGCAGATACATGGATTTGAGGCTGTGTCTGTGGGAGTTTGCGCATTCTCCCCGTGCTTGCGTGGGTTTTCTCCGGGTGCTCCGGTTTCCTCCCACATCCCAAAGATGTGCTCTTAGGCTGATTGGCAGAACAAATTCTCCCTAAATTGTCTCAAATTTGGTTCCAATGTATAGATCTATAAACATAGACAGGGATCATGGGTAGAAGTGGGAACATCGGGATGGCGGCGCAGGCTTGTTAGGTTGAAGGGCCTGTTTCCCGTGCTGTTTTGTTCTTTGTTCTTTGCTCTTTGTAACACCTCCTTCATGATCATCTTCAACACCGGTGCTCCAAAAGGTTGTGTTCCCGGCCCTTTACTATACTTCTTATACCCCTATGGCTGTGTGGTCAAGTTCCCCTCCAACTTGATTTTCAGGTTTGCTGAAGACACCATTGTAGTGGGTCAGATCTCAACCAATGCTGAGATAAAGTGCAGGAATGAGATAGAAAGTCTGGTGAATTGGTGCGGCACCAATAATCTCTCCAGGCCCTATTATGGAGCAGCTGAACATTTATCACAGAATCTATAATGTGTGATTGCAGAGTTTCATTGGTGACATGCCTCGACAGCTATTAACTGATGACCCCTGGATGACAATGATGACTGAGTCTGGGTATCTTCTGATGTATGGAGAGTGTGTGCATCTGGCATGCCTTTTTAGCACCTCTCAGTTCATCCACCAGACCCCAGCAAAGGGGGCGGAGGGCCAATTAGTTACTAGGGCCAGGCCTATGAAAGAATTGGTTGGATGCTCAGCTCACTCACAAATCATTATTGGTGCCTGTACAGATGGTGGTGGGGCCCCGTCCTCCCATTCCAATTAGAGATCACACACGTGTGACATTTCAGGATTCTGTGTGTTCCATCTATTTGATGTTTCCTCCTCCGCTGTAATCATGGATTCGCATTGATCACTCGTCAATTCAACCTTGGCACCAATTCATCCGGGATTCATGTGGGATTGACAACTTTCAAATACTGGAAGCATCACACTCAAGACCTTTCTCAACACCGCACATATCCATCAGGCAACATCAGAGAGTAACAAGACTGTGAAAGTTTCCAAGTCAGGATAGAAAAGGAACTGCTTAATCCTCCAGTTTGCTCTTGATTGGTGTGACGGACTCAACAATGATAGAACACGTTACCTGGAATCCTTCCAGTTTGCACTATTTAGCTGCTAATAAGGCCTTTCTGAGCGATCTGATTGTATCCCAGCTGAATCTTCACGCTCTTTGGTCAATGGTTTGAGGACAATTTAACATTTAGACAAAACCAGCAACCGTAAAAATCTCAAAGTGAGCTGCATTGCAGAGAGTACACCAGACCATTATGTAAATATAACAGAATTACAGTGACTAACTCAAACTGTTTAATGTCTCAGTCTCACAGCTTGAAACAACAATCTAATCACTTGATTGCTTAAGGTAAATATGGAATGCTAAATACACATCATTATCATTTAATTAGGCTAAGACCAAGATTTCCTTTAAATCATTTCGACATGACCTTGTGTTGGCACATGTTGGCAGAGGACTGACTAAACATTCTTCTCAAAGGGAACTTCTCTTCCAACTCGCAGTCCACTCTGAAGGAGTGTGCGCAGGAATTTAAAACATTCATTCGGTAGCTAATATCGTGTCAAAAAGCAAGTTCCCCAAGTCAATCTTCCTCATAATAAAAAGAAAGATGTCTCACCTATCAACATCTGCAAAAGGAGACACAGTGGTTAGCACTGCTACCTCCCACACCAGGGATCTGGGTTTGATTCCTGCCTCAGGACAATCTGCGCAGAGTTTGCACATTCTCCCCATGTCTGCGTGGGTTTCCTGTGGATAGTCCAGTGTGTCCTCACACAATCTGAAAGATGTGCAATTTGGTGGATTGGCCATATTAAATTGCCTGTTAATGTCCAAAGATGGGTGGGTTATGAGGGTGTGGGGGGAGGGTTTGTGTGAGATGCAGACTCAATTGGCCTCCTTCTCCACTATAGGGATTTTATGAAGTTCTTAGTCATTTGCACCTGTCTAATTGATGTAGCTGTTGAGAATTTTGTTCAGTATTTCATCCAAACTTTCAATTCCTCTCCTTCCGTCCCACATTATTGAACTCAAGAACCTGGATTAGATATGTTTCTGGATTGCTGGGCTGAAATTTCTAAGCATAATTAGGAAATGCCAGTGATCCTCACATTTTGCGATTGCATAATCCTTCAGAAAATAATTAATAAAGCATGTTCCTTTCAAATGATCCAAAGCACAGTCACCATCATAACTGGGGCGGCATAGTGGTTTTCACTGCTATCTTACAGCAGCAGGGAGCTGGGTTCAATCCTGGCCTTGGGTGACTGTCAACGTGGAGTTTACTCATTCACCCTGTGTCTGCCGGTCTGATATCCTCCAGTTTTCTCCCACAGTCCAAAGATGAGTAAATTAGGTTTATTGGCCATGCTAAATTGCCTCTTAGTATAAGGGGATTAGGAGGGTAAACATGGGGAGGTGACAGGGATGGGATCTGGGTGGGATTGAGATCGGTGCAGACTCGATGGGCCAAATGGTCTCCTACTGCACTACAGATTCTATGAACTGAAGTGTGTGCTTGCCTTTATTTTTGATAATTGCCAAAGCCTTTGCTTGTTATACAACTTTTTTTTGGTAAACACGTCAATAATTTCTAATAAGCAGATATGTAAAGCTGCAATTTTCGACAAAGGATTTAAATCTTACAAGTTGGCCTAAGCTGTTTGATGCCAGTCGCCATCTTGGTAAAGGAGATAGTGTTAGAATGATTGCCCAAAGGATGGTTAAACTATTGTCAAGCACTCTGGAGGTACTCTGGAGTTATTTAAGAAATACTTAGATGGGCACATGAACAGAATGGGAATGGAGGGGTATAGAAAACTGATTTAAAATAGGGATCATGAGCTTTGGGAGTCCGTGGGAAGTGTGTAAATAGATGATGATATTGATGTACTTGTTTTTATCCTACAGGTGCTTTGGTCCACCTTGTTGTCTAACGAGGGGCATACACGAGATGGGTCGTGAGAGGACTGCTCTTGGATCTTTTTCGAGAGTATCCTACTGCTTCACGTCGTTAGTGTACGCTTGACCTGGACCATCTGATGGGCAACACAACAGCTCAGTGACTATCGCTGTGTTGTGCAGATACATGGATTTGGGCCTGTGTCTGTGGGAGTTTGCGCATTCTCCCCGTGCTTGCGTGGTTTTCTCCGGGTGCTCCGGTTTCCTCCCACATCCCAAAGATGTGCTCTTAGGCTAATTGGCAAAACAAATTCTCCCTAAAATTGTCTCAAATTTGGTTTTTAATCCATAGATCTATAAACATAGACAGGGATCACGGGTAGAGGTGGGAACATCGGGGTGGCGGCGCAGGCTTGTTGAGCCGAAGGGCCTGTTTCCTGTGCTGTTTTGTTCTTTGCTCTTTGCACTGACTCATGAGGTTGCATGGTATTTTAATAATTAGTAATTTAAACTAATGCCCTACGTGAATGGCAACCAGCTGTTTCAGAATAAATATGTCATTGTTATTGATTTCAAGAGCTGTTCATTGGGATTTTCACCATTTTCTGAACATCATTATTGCAATTGTGGAGAGAATTTCTGAAACATATTGGGATACTTTCTGAGAAGTTTTGTCAAGTCTACATCAACACTTAAACATTTATTTGACAAATTGTCTAATAATTTCACCTTAAAAGAGTTTTGGTTTATTGGATATCTTTAGCAGTATCTCACTTGCAGTGACTTATAGTGCACAGGGAAATGGGGCAAGAGCAACAGGTCAGTGCTACCTGCTGCAGGAGAGAGGAACAGTGTCCTCCTCAATTCTCCTCTGCTCTCCAGAGAAGCATTCCACCATCTCTCTCCGTCTCTGAGCCAAACAACATGTGTCAGATGGTGTGTTAACTGTTATCTCATAGAGTTAGTGGTGTAAAATGGGCAAAGTTGCTGTAGTTCCAGATGATCCCTTTGAAGGAGAGTGCAGACTGGTAGTGATTTAACCTGAGGGTCACTTCAGGCCAGGGGCGAGGTTGAGGAGGCGAGAGCTTCAAGAATAACCTAAGAGAATTGAGCTTGCACTGTTGGCGTCGCTCTGCATCACTAACTAGCTGTCGAGCCAATCAACTAATCAACTACACCCCCCCTCCAACAGTACGTTATACATCATGATATAACAGATGTGAGAAAAATATTTCACTGGGATGGTGGTTAAAGGAACTTCCCTAGAGGGTAATGGAGGTAGATTTGATTGAGGTGTTTAAATGGGATTGCTATCTGAAAATAAAGAATGTTACAGGGATAAGGCAGCTGAGTCAGACTAGGTAAAATGATCTGTCAGAGAACCAGTGCAGATCTGAAGGGCTGAATGATTCTGTCACAGTGACATGAGCAGTAAGACGCTAGAGACTCTGTAGAGGACTGCACAGTAGCACAGTGGTGAGCACTGCTGCTTCACAGCTCCAGGGTCCTGGGTTCGATTCCTGGCTCGGGTCACTGTCTGCGTGGAGTTTGCACATTCTCCCCATGTCTGCCTGGGTTTCCTCCGAGTGCTCCGGTTTCCTCCCATAGTCCAAAGATGTGCGGGTTAGGTTGATTGGCCATGCTAAGAAATTGTCCCTTCGCGTCCAGGGATGTGTAAGTTAGAGAGATTAGTGGGTATAATGTGTGGGGGTGAGATTGTGTTCGGTGCAGACTCAATGGGCCGAGGGACCTCTTTCTGCACTGTAGGGTTCTATGGAATAGTCTGCACTCAAGACTGACATGCTTACTGCATTGGAACTTAAACTCACTCTCAGTTCAGAGATGAGGAATTCCGGTTCCTGATGATATTTGGATATTTTGTACGTGTGCTGGCTGGGAATAGGCCACAAGCCTATTCTAGAGGATCTAAATCCTGATCTAGAGGAGTATAAGGTGTGTAGAAGGGAACTTAAAAAGGAAATTAGGAGAGCCAGAAGGGGTCATGAGAAGGCCTTGGCAGGTAAGATTAAGGAGAATCCCAAGACCTTCTACAAATATGTGAAAAGTAAAAAGATGATAAAAGATGATAAAAAGTAAAAAGTAAAAAGATGCCTTACTAACCTCATTGAGTTTTTTGAGAAAGTGACCAAAGAGGTGGATGGAGGTAAGGCGGTTGATGTAGTATATATGGACTTTAGTAAGGCTTTTGATAAGGTGGCCCATGGAAGACTTCTACAGAAAATGCAGATGTGTGGAATAGAGGGTGATTTAGCTAATTGGATTAGGAATGGGCTGGCAGATAGAAGACAGAGGGTGGTGGTTGATGGGAGATATTCATCGTGGAGTTCGGTGACGAGTGGTGTGCCTCAGGGGTCTGTTTTGGGGCCCCTGCTGTTTGTAATTTTTATAAATGATCTGGATGAGGGTATTGAGGGATGGATCAGTAAATTTGCAGATGATACTAAAGTTGGTGGTGGTAGATAGTGAAGAGGGTGTTTAGTTTACAGAGTGACTTGGACAAGTTGCAGAGCTGGGCCGAGAGGTGGCAAAATGGAGTTTAATGTGGAAAAGTGTGAGGTAATGCACTTTGGCAGGAACAATAAATGTGTAGAGTATAGGGCTAATGGTAGGGCTCTTAATAGTGTTGAGGAACAGAAGGATCTTGGTGTATGTGTCAATAGATCCCTGAAAGTAGGCAGTCAAGTGGATAAAGTTGTTAAGAAGCATATGGAGTCTTAGCTTTTATTGGTAGGGGGATTGAATTTAGGAGCCGCAGCATCATGTTGCAACTGTACAAAACTCTAGTGCGGCCGCACTGGAGTATTGTGTGCAGTTCTGGTCCGCCACATTATAAGAAGATGTGGAGGCATTGGAGAGGGTACAGAGGAGGTTTACAGGATGTTGCCTGGTAGGAGGGCAGGTCCTATGAAGAGAGGTTGAAGGATTTGAGGTTGTTTTCGTTAGAAAGGAGGCGGCTAAGAGGGGATCTTATTGAAGCATATAAGATGATTAGAGGTTTAGATAGGGTGGACAGTGATAACCTTTTTCCTAGGATGGAGAAGCTAGCACGAGGGGACACAGCTTTAAATTAAGGGGTATAGTTATAGGACGGATATCAGAGGTAGGTTTTTACTCAAAGAGTGATTAGGGAGTGGAATGCCCTGCCTGCAGCTGTTGTAGATGCGCCAAGTTTGGTGGCGTTTAAGAGGTTAATTGATAAGTATATGGAAGAGAAGGGAATGGTTTAGTTTGGAGGGGCATTGCTTTTTATTTGGTCGGCACAACATCGAAGGCCGAAGGGCCTGTTCTGTGCTGTAATGTTGTTCTATGTTCTATGAGAAGAGAAGGGATAGGGCCTATAAAAGGTGAAGGGGGAAAAGTCTGTGTGAATCCGGAAGAAATGGCAGAGGTGCTTAACGAGTACTTTGCCTCGGTATTCACGGTGGAAAGTGAACTGGGAGATTGCACTGCAGGTTTGCAGCATACGGAAAAGATTGAGTATGTGGATGTTAGGAAAGAGGATGTGTTAGATCTGTTAAATTCTATCAAGATAGACAAGTCGCCGGGACCGGATGGGATGTCCCCCAGGTTATTGTGGGAGATGAGGGAAGTGGTTGCAGAGCCCCTGGCGATGATCTTTGCGTCGTCCATGGAAACGGGAGAGGTTCCGGAGGATTGAAGGATTGCGGATGCGGTTTCTATCTTTAAGAAAGGGAACAGGGATAGTCCAGGAAATTACTGACAGGTGAGTCTGACTTCAGTGGTTGGTAAGCTGATGGAGAGGCTTCTGAGGGATAAGATATATGAACATTTGGAGAAGTTTGGACTGATTAGAAATAGTCAGCATGGTTTTGTCAAGGACAGGTCATGCCTTACGATCTTAGTTGAGTTCTTCAAAAATGTGACTGAACACATTGACGAAGAAGGGCGGTGGATGTAGTCTACATGGACTTTAGTAAGGCATTTGATAAGGTCCCACATGCAAGGCTTCTGGAGAAGGTGAGAGGGCATGGGATCCAAGGGGCTTTGGCCTCGTGGATCCAGAACTGGCTTGCCGGCAGAAGGCAGAGAGTGGTTGTGGATGGGTCTTGTTCTGCATGGAGGTCGATAACCAGTGGAGTGCCCCAGGGATCCGTTCTGGGCCCCTTGCTGTTTGTCATTTTCATAAATGACCTGGATGAGGAAGTGGAGGGATTGGTTAGTAAGTTCGCCGACGACACAAAGGTTGGTGGTGTTGTGGATGGTCTGGAGGGATGCCAAAAGTTGCAGCGGGACATAGACAGGATGCAAGACTGGGCGGAGAAGTGGCAGATGGACTTCAACGCAGATAAATGTGTAGTGGTCCATTTTGGCAGGAATAATGGGATGAAGGAGTACAATATAAGGGGTAGGAGTCTTAGCTGTGTTGTAGAGCAGAAGGATCTCGGGGTCCGGGTCCATAGGACTCTTAAATCGGCCTCGCAGGTGGAGGAAGTGGTCAAGAAGGCGTACGGTGTACTGGCCTTCATTAATCGAGGAATAGAGTTTAGGAGTCAGGAGGTAATAATGCAGCTCTATAAGACTCTTGTCAGACCCCACTTGGAGTATTGTGCGCAGTTCTGGTCGCCTCATTATAGGAAGGATGTAGAGGCTATTGAGAGGGTTCAGAGGAGATTTACAAGGATGCTGCCTGGATTGGGAGGCAGGCCTTATGAAGATAGGTTGAGGGAGCTGGGACTCTTCTCACTGGAGAGACGTAGGTTGAGAGGCGACCTGATAGAGGTTTATAAAATGTTGAGAGGAATAGATAGGGTGGACTCTCAGAGATTATTTCCCCGAGCTGAAATGGTCACTACGAGAGGACACAGATTTAAGGTGCAGGGAAGCAAATACAAAGGAGATGTCAGGGGTAGGTTTTTCACTCAGAGGGTGGTGAGTGAATGGAACCGACTGCCATCGGAGGTTGTTGAGGCAAACTCACTGGGGTCTTTTAAGAGACTTCTGGATGAGTATATGGAAAAGAATAGGATAGGGGGTTATAGATAGGTCTGTGGATTGGTAGATGTGATCGGCGCAACTTGTGGGCCGAAGGGCCTGTTTGTGCTGTATTGTTCTATGTTCTACGTTCTAAGCAGGGTACTACACTTTTACCTTCCCCAGGCCAAAGACACATCCTGCCCACTATGAGAAAAAAGAAAAAGCACACGTTTAATAGGTGACCTGATACAGAGTGTTATTTTCTTATAGGTGTCCCAGGGAACAGGATATAGGAGGGTTTTCTCCGTGAATTCTGATTTCCTCCCACTTTCAAAGGTGTGCAGAGTAGGTAGATTGGCCATGTTAAATTTACGTATCCCTGGGGTTACAGCGATAGAATGGGCAGGAAGGCCCTTTTGCAGAGTCAGTGCAGACTCAATGGATCGCAAGGCCTCTTTCTGCACTGTAAGTTATCTATGGTTCTATGGATGCTAGTCTTGAGATTGTTATGGTATTTAATGCTTCATCCTTGAAGCATGTCAGGTGAAATTTCACACTGTAAAGAAAAGTCCAAAAGAAATGTTTCTAGAGTTTCCTCGGGAAAAATAATGATGGGGGATCTGTAATCGTGGAAGATAGAGCAAAATTCTGAAAATGTGAGGGAAAATGGGAGGATTGCAAAATAGCAACCCAATAGTGATACGGTCATATTGGAAGAGTGTTTCTAAGGCAAGAGAAGCAACAGATAGGAATCATCGATCGCATCAGCAAGTGGAGAGAAATACATCCGTCAGTTTACAGAGAAGCTGGGGGATCAGAAAAGAAAGAAGACAGAAGATGTTCAAGTCAAGAAGAATGTGGAAGATAAGAACCAGTCAGACTTTATTGTCATAAGACTGGGGGACAGGATTTTCTGGGCATGTTTCCCTAAAAACCAGAAAATCCCACCCGAGATCAATGGACCTTTGCATAATCTGTGTCCCGTCTGCTACAATTCCCATTGGGAATTGAGAGCTCGTTGTTGAAAGCTCCTGGCAGTAATAAGAACACATGAGGTGTCTTCAAGAAAGGCCAGAAGAAAAGGAAATAAATGTGAAAGCAGTAGCATTGGTGCAAGTGACAGAAACCTTCACAGGGAAAGTTGTACCATAGAACATAGAACATAGAACATTACAGCGCAGAACAGGCTCTTCGGCCTTCAATGTTGCGCTGACCATCATAAAAAAGCAATGACCCTCCAAACTAAACCATTCCCTTCTCTTCCATAAACTTATCAACTAACCTCTTAAACGCCACCAAACTTGACGCATCTACAACTGCCGCAGGCAGGGCATTCCACTCCCTAACCACCCTTTGGGTAAAGAACCTACCTCTGATATCCGTCCTATAACTATCAACCCCTTAATTTAAAGCTGTGTCCCCTCGTGCTAGCTTTCTCCATCCTAGGAAAAAGGTTATCACTGTCCACCCTATCTAAACCTCTGCAGACCAGAACTGCACACAATACTCCAAGTGCGGCCGCACTAGAGTTTTGTACAGTTGCAACATGACGTTGTGGCTCCAAAATTCAATCCCCCTACCAATAAAAGCTAAGACTCCGTATGCCTTCTTAACAACTCTTATCGACTTGATTGCCTACTTTCAGGGATCTATGCACAAATACACCAAGATCCCTCTGTTCATCAACACTATTAAGAATCCTACCATTAGCCATATACTCTACACATTTATTATTCCTGCCAAAGTGAATTACCTCACACTTTTCCACATTAAACTCCATTTGCCACCTCTCGGCCCAGCTCTGCAACTTGTCCAAGTCACTCTGCAAACTATAACACCCCTCTTCACTATCTACCACTCCACCGACTTTAGTGTCATCTGCAAATTTACTGATCCATCCCTCAATACCCTCATCCAGATCATTTATAAAAATTACAAACAGCAGGGGCCCCAAAACAGACCCCGAGGTACACCACTTGTCACCGAACTCCACGATGAATATCTCCCATCAACCACCACCCTCTGTCTTCTATCTGCTAGCCAAATCCTAATCCAATTAGCTAAATCACCCTCTATCCCACACATCTGCATTTTCTGTAGAAGTCTTCCATGGGCCACCTTATCAAACGCCTTACTAAAGTCCATATATACTACATCAACCGCCTTACCCCCATCCACCTCTCTGGTCACTTTCTCAAAAAACTCAATGAGGTTAGTAAGGCATGACCTACCCTTCACAAAACCATGCTGACTATCCCCAATCAATTCATTTCTCTCTAAATAACTATAAATCCTATCCCTAATAATTCTCTCCAATACCATGAACTGAAATCTGTGCGAGACCCAGATTACTAATGTTTTCACGATGAAAATAGACAGAACTGGAAAAGATTACAAAGTGTTACAAAGGAAACCATTTGGCCAATTAAGTCTGCACCCATTCTTTGACATGAGTATCTTAGTAAGAAGTCTCACAACACCAGGTTAGAGTCCAACCAGTTCATTTGATAGTAATCTCACAAGATTTCAGAAATGGTGTTCCTTCATTTCGGAACACCGTTTCCAAAAGCTTGTGGGTTAACTATCAAATAAGCTGGTTGGACTCGAACCTGGTGTCGCGAGACTTCTTACTGTGTTTACCCCAATCCAACGCCAGCATCTCTACATGAATTTATTTTACCAAGGCCTTTTGCCCCAGCCTATCCCCATAACTCCACACATTGACCCTGCCAATCCCCCTCACCTACACATCTTGGCACACTGAGGGGCAATTTAGTCTGACCAATCCATCCGATCTGCGCTTCAGAATGCAGTAATATAGAGTATTGGGCATGTCTGCTTACCCATTGGAAAGAGTAAATTGCAATGGTATTCTGTAGAAGGAGCTCTGTGTGTGTGGCTGGAGTAGTTCCAAAATAATTATTACAAATGTAGACATTGGGCCCAATTTTACCATTACATTGTGCCATTTTCTTTTCTTTTAGAGCAACACAGCACGGGAAACAGGCCCTTCGGCCCAACGAGCCCGCGCTGCCGTCATAACTATATAGTAACAATTCCATTATCCTATTCTAATTTTAGGTTATTCCTAATGTGGAAGAATCTCAATATAGGGACAATTTGTTTCCCAATCAGCCTAAGAGCGAATTTTTGGGATGTGGGAGGAAACCGGAGCACCCAGAGAAAACCCACGCAACCACGGGGAGAACGCGCAAACTCCCGCAGACACCGGCCTAATTCCAAGTGTCTGCACCGCCACATCGATAGTCTCTGAGCTGTCATGGTGCCCTTCAGATGGTCCACATAAAGCACTCATTTATGATATGAAGCATCAGGCAACCCATGAATCAACATCCAAGAGCTGTCCTCGCACCACCTGCCGAATGCATGCTCCTTGTTGGTCAAGTATGGACCGAATTACCTGTGGAAAAAAGCCATAGTTAAACAGTCTTACTATATCCCTCTATATGCATACTGCTCATGTGGCTGTCCAAGAGACCCTTAAACAGCCCTAGCGTGCCTGCTCCCACCACCTTACTCGGCAGTGCATTCCACACCCCCACTACCCTTTGTGTGAAAAACTGCCCTCTAATATTCGTCTTATACATAGCCCCCCTCACCCTAAGGCCATGACCCCTCGTCCTATCCATTTCTGAAGGTGGAAAAAGTTTACCACCATTTACTCTATCTATACCCCTTATAATCTTATACACCTCTATGAGATCCCCTCTAAGCCGACGTCTTTCAAGGGAAAACAACCCCAGTCTATTTAATCATTCCTCATAAGACAGTCCTTCCATACCAGGCAGCATCCTGGTAAACCTCCTCTGCACTCTCTCCAAGGACTCCACATCCTTCCGATAGTACGGCGACCAGAACTGGACGCAGTATTCCAAGTGAGGCCTAACCAACGTTCTATACAATTGCAACATCAAACTCCTACTCTTGTATTCTATACCCTTTTCTATGAAAGCTAACATACTATACGCTTTCTTTATCACTTTCTCCACCTGTGAGGACACCTTCAGAGACTTGTGAACCTGCACCCCCAGGTCTCTCTGCGTCTCTATACTCCGAATAGTTTTACCTTTTATCCTATAACTCTGTTCTACATTTTTCCGGCCAAAATGCATCACCTCATTCAGGTGCAAAAACTTGGTAAATTCGGTTGTGTGGTGAGTAGTGCGATTCACGCCTGCCTCTGTGTCGGTTCCCCTTTTACCAAGGTCCGAAACTGGCTGCCAACGGGACCGCGTCCGAAACGGGTGCAACGAGCCATTTAAATACATTTGCACGTATTTAAATTCACTTAACGGGCTGCACACCCAACTTTATGGGCCTTTCCCCCCTTTATCACCACACGCGCCCATTCAGAATTGGCGCAAAACAGACATGCTCCACAGAAGTCCAATTCGGGCATTCCACTTAGCGAGGAGGTAGGCACCAAGCGCCCGATGGCCCTCTGCTCGAGATCGGTGGGGGCGGGATCCACTGCCTGAGATCTGTGGGGGAGGCAGGGGGGGAGAAAAGGGGGCAACGGGGCCGAGTGGCAGAGGGTGGGGGGATAAGGAGGTCAGTAATGTCGTGGGAGGAGGGCAACGGCTGTGGGGATGAAGGGAATCATGATGTGGAGATGCTGGCGTTGCACTGGGGTAAACACAATAAGATCGCTCACAACACCAGGTTAAAGTCCAACAGGTTTAAGTTCTGTTGGACTTTAACTTGATGTTGTGAGACTTCTTATGGGGTCAAGGGAAGTTATTATCCAGCCTGGCAGGGATGCGGCAGGAGACAGCAGCATTCCATCTTTCTTTTCCTGTGTAGTTGGAGACTCCGATCGGAGCTGCAGGATTTTGGGTGTGTTAAGCCCCACCACCATTCCCGCGATTCGGGAATCGCTGATATTTTCCAGGCAGAGTGCTTATAGCAGTGCCTGAGAACGGATCTAAAAAACAGATCTGAAACACTCTCAGTTTCAAATCTGCCCAGCACTTGGAATCAAAATAGTAAAATAGGGCCCAGATTGGCTCAGAATGTAGTGGATACAGTTCGAATTAGATACAGATTTCCCACAACCTGGGATGGAGTCTCCCAATTCCAAAGTTACTCCTTTGAATAAAATCTCCTTGCCAAATTGTTTATTTATTATTGGTGTCACAAGTGTGCTTTTATTAACACTGCAATGAAATTACTGTGAAAATCCTAGTCGCCACACTGTTCGGGTACACTGACGGAGAATTTAGCATGGCCAACGCACCTAACCAAGTCTGTGGGGAGAAACAAGATACCCGGAGGAAACCCATGCAGACACGAGGAAAAGGTGCAAACTCCGCACAGACCCACGCCAGGAATTGAACCCAGGCCCCTGGTGCTCTGAGGCAGAAGTGCTAACCACTGGTGCTACTCATTGTAACTCAATTGAGCGAAGAACTGATCAAAGTAACAATACTGGTGTATCAACCTCAGCAATGGACTGTACAAAAACAACAGAGGTGCCCGCGGACTTGTCAATTGAAAGGACTGATCCTGCAAAATAGTCTGGAAAGGTCATTTGAGTCATAAGTGTTTGTCAGTGTTAACACACAGAGGATGGTGGCAAAAGCACAGGCAAGTGGACAGTTTGCAAAAAAACCATTCCAAAGAAAGAGCAAAGAATAAAACAGCACGGGAAACAGGCTCTTCGGCCCAATGAGCCCGCGCCCCCACCTTGATGTTCCCATCTCTACCCGTGATCCCTGTCTATGTTTATAGATCTATGGATTGAAACCAAATTTGAGACAATTTAGGGAGAATTTGTTCTGCCAATTAGCCTAAGAGCGCATCTTTGGGATGTGGGAGGAAACCAGAGCACCCGGAGAAAACCCACGCAATCGGGGAGAATGCGCAAACTCCCACAGACAAATCCATGTATCTGCACAGCACAGCGACAGTCACTGAGCTGTCGTGTTGCCCATCAAATGGTCCAGGTCAAGCGTACACTAACAACATTAACATAGAACATAGTACAATACAGCACAAACAGGCCCTTCGGCCCACGAGTTGCGCCGATCACATCCACCAATCTAGAGACCAATCACAGACCTACCTATAACCCCCTATCCTATTCGTTTCCATATACTCATCCAGAAGTCTTTTAAAGTTAAGCACTAGGATATTCTCAAAAAAAAACCTAAAGGAGAATTCATTGATGTGGTTCATTTATGTGTGGAAGAGTTGAAATATTGGAATAACTAATGAAAATCCAGATTCAGGAGCAGAATGTTTGGAGAGATTTAACTAAGGGCTAGGGTTTGCCCAAGGACCATAATATTACCTAATAGCTCTTATTATACATGGCGCGTTCAGTGTAGATAAAGTTGTTTCCAAGTAAACTACTCGAGGTACGCATGGTCAGAGGGAAGCCTTCCTACTATAGTATTGGGCTTGAGATCTACATTGAAACAGCCAGAACAGCCGCCACTTTCGGGGAAAGGAGTTGAGAGAATCTCAGACAAACTGCTACATGCAAGTTGTGTCGACTCAGCTCCTGAGAGTGATATCAGCAGCTTTCTGGCAGGTTCAAATTATAGTCATCAGCAAAATTATGTGTTTAATTTAGACTTTGTTATTAATTGCTCTTGGATTTTTTTTTCGAGAATATCCTAGTGCTTCACATCGTTAGTGTACGCTTGACCTGGACCATTTGATGGGCAACACGACAGCTCAGTGACTATCGCTGTGCTGTGCAGATACATGGATTTGGGCCTGTGTCTGTGGGAGTTTGAGCATTCTCCCCGTGCTTGCGTGGGTTTTCTCCGGATGCTCCAGTTTCCTCCCACATCCCAAAGATGTGCTCTTAGGCTGATTGGCAGAACAAATTCTCCCTAAATTGTCTCAAATTTGGTTTTTAATCCACAGATCTATAAACATAGACAGGGATCGCAGGTAGAGGTGGAAACATCAGCGTGGCGGCATGGACTGGTTGGGCCGAAGGGCCTGTTTCCCGTGCTGTTTTGTTCTTTGTTCTTTGTTCTAAACCCTCGCAAATTCTTGGGTGAGATTTTCCAGCCCCCCAGCAATGTGTTTTCTGTTGGCTGAAAGTGATGCGTCGTTTGTTAATGATGGGATTCTCCAGTCCCGTTGTGTCAATGGGAATTCCCACTGATGTCACCTCATCCTGGCAGAAACCTTTGATGTAGAGATGCCAGCGTTGGATTGGGGTAAACACAGTAAGAAGTCTGACAACACCAGGTTTAAGTCCAACCGATTTCTTTGATATTGAACTCACAAGTTTTCGAAGTTCCCCTCTTTTACTATCAAATAAATCGGTTGGACTTAAACCTGGTGTTGTCAGACTTCTTACTGGGGAAACCTGCCATCGTGAAAGGCCGGAGAATTCTGGCCCTTTGGTCTGTGTACATTCATGGTCTATAAATGCCTCACTTATAACTGTTTTGTGCTAATATTATTGCCCACTATAAGTGATTTTGCATAAGGCACATTTATAATAGAGATTGCATGCTCAGCTTTTGCAATTGTACCATCCTGCAACTGGAGGCACTGCAACACACTTTTCATCTTCCACTGACACTGCAAACAATTCTATTCTTGAACTAATTATGCCTTTCTCTTTCCCTTTTCAAGCAGACATATGATCTAAAATTAAAGTATATCAAAATAGAACATAGAACATAGAACACTACAGCACAGAACAGGCCCTTCGGCCTTCGATGTTGCGCCAACCAATATAAAAAGCAATGCCCCTCCAAACTAAACCATTCCCTTCTCTTCCATATACTTATCAACTAACCTCTTAAACGCCACCAAACTTGCGCATCCACAACTGCTGCAGGCAGGGCATTCCACTCCCGAACCACCCTTTGGGTAAAGAACCTACCTCTGATATCCGTCCTATAACTATCACCCCTTAATTTAAAGCTGTGTCCCCTCGTTCTAGCTTTTTCCATCCTAGGAAAAAGGCTATCACTATCCACCCTATCTATACCTCTAATCATCTTATATGTTTTGATTAGGTCCCCTCTTAGCCGCCTCCTTTCTAACGAATACAACCTCAAATCCCTCAGCCTCTCCTCATAAGACCTGCCCTCCATACCAGGCAACATCCTGGTAAAACCTCCTCTGTACCCTCTCCAATGCCTCCACATCTTTCTTATAATGCGGGGACCAGAACTGCACACAATACTCCAAGTGTGGCCGCACTATAGTTTTGTACAGTTGCAACATGACGTTGCGGTTCCGAAATTCAATCCCCCTACCAATAAAAGCTAAGACTCCATATGCCTTCTTAACAACCTTCTCGACTTGACTGCCTACTTTCAGGGAATAAGAGCTGATGTATGAGTTATATCCAAACTTTCTATGTGCTTTGGTGTACATAGTCTCCTTTAAACTCATCCACTTCACTTCTGAATTCCTCCATATTTCATGCTACAAGTAGGTGACTAAACCTTATTAAATTTTAAATACTTTGAGTTGGACTCTTGCTGTGGAGTGTTTGGAAACAGGGAGCAGGCTCTCATTTGCCTCAACTTGCCTCCACTGGGAAACTGACTGATGTTCACATTTTCATGGGGGAAGCTCTTTGTTGTTATGATGATGAGTTTCCTATCCTATTGGAAGGACAAGAATGGGTGCGTGTCAGGCGACGTGTACAATTCAGCTTGAAACCCATGTCAGCAATCACTGAAGCTGCTGCTTGTTCCGAGGGAGAGATCCACGGTGAAGTGGGATCTCACAGGAGGGAGAAGGTTTGGCACCCCAATTTCCAGGGTGAGCGTAGCCCCATTCCCCCCACTTCACTGATGTTGACCAACAGATAATGCTGGATACCATGAGGGAGAGGAGTGAAGGCCTGAGACTGGCAGGGGACAGCCATTTTGTTGTGCAACATATTGCATTCTTTCATGGAATGACAGAATGGTAGGACCTCTACAGTGCAGAAGAGGCCATTCAGCCCATCGAGCCTGCACCGACTCCTTGATAGAACATCCCACTCAGGCTTTCTACCCCAACTCTATCCCTGTAACCTCTCACAATTCTCATGGCATGGCTGAACCTACACATCTTTGGACAATTTAACGTGGCCAATCTACCTAGCCCGCACATCTTTGGACAGTGAGAGGAAACCGTAGCACCCTGAGGAAACCAACATAGATCTGGGAAGAATGCGCAAGCTCCACACAGCCAGTGACCATAGCTGGGAATTGAACCCAGGTCCCTGATGTTGTGAGGCGGCAATGCTAACCACTGTGCCACCCTTTGTTCAGCATAATCTCCTTCTACCCCAAATTCCTCCTCCTCTCTTACCCCTACTCCTGCTCCGCCCTCAATGGGCCAGGTCCGCACAGTTCCTCATCATCCCGGAGGTACATGTTAGAGAGAGTACAGCGGACCACCACATTGACCATTATGAGTGCAGGATGGTGTTGAAAGGGAACTTCCTGACTGGTCCAGGCACCAAGATCACACCTTCACAAACCTGATGGATGTCACACTGAACATGTGGCATTGGTTGTGACACCTCCGCACCTCTACCAGGGGCTCCTGAAAAGGGCTCACCAGCCTTCTACTTGATGGATTTCCTCTGTCTCCAAGGATTCAGTCGCATTCTGTGAGGGCTAGAGTGAAGACCTGAGCAACCTGATGGGTGAAGGAGCCATGACAATTAGCAGGAAAGTGGGCCCACGCTTGGAGCGGGCTCTTGCTGTGGTCACAGTTGGATGTTGAGGGAATTGTGACTCTCGCTGGTCCGTCACTGGGCACCTTAACAGCAACATGGTGCGGCGAGCAATGTCTTTAACTTGGGAAATCCAGTGTGGAGAAACTCTCTGAACCTGTGATGCCCCATTGGTTGTAAAACTGGTGTGTTGTCCAGCCTCGGTGAAGAGGACGTCTGTCGGCTGGGTGACACCGCAGTGTGCAGTGTGTATGATGAGGTGCATAGTTGATTTTTGAAAGGATCCAATGCAAAGCAACTTAAGACCATGGTTACTTTGACTAGGACTAATCGGTGTGGGATCAGTAGTGAAGACGCCCTATCCTGTGACCTTCTGCCTAAGGAGTCGCAGTCTCCTCCATGTCCAGGTAGTCTCTCCCTGTAGATCCTGTTCTCCGTGCCCCTCACCCCTCACCTCATAGAAACCCTCTACAGTGCAGGAAGAGGCCATTGGGCACTTTGAGTCTGCACTGACAACAATCCTACCTATGCCCTATCCCTGTAGGATATTTATCCACTCCTGTCTCTAAATCTATGCATCCCGGGACACTAAGAGGCAATTTAGTATGGCCAATGCATCTAATCTCACATCTTTGGACTGTGGGAGGAAACCAGAGCATCTGGAGGAAACCCACACAGACAAAGAACAAAGAACAAAACAGCACGGGAAACAGGCCCTTCGGCCCAACGAGCCTGCGCCGCCACCTTGATGTTCCCACTTCTACCCGTGACCCCTGTCATCCCTGTCTACGTTTATAGATCTATGCATTAGGCATGGGGAGAATGTGCAAACTCCACATAGACAGTGACCCGAAGCAGGAATCGAATCCAGGACCCTGGAGCTGTGAGGTAGCAGTGCTAATCACTGTGCCACCATACCACCTCTTGGACCTCTAGGTGCCCAGGATTGTGCCCTTCCAGTGGAGTCTGTTGCTTCTCATCTCCTATCACCTCTGAAGGTGTAACACTCATTTCCAACTCTCCCAGCCCGGAGTCCAAACATCTTTGGGCACTTTCTTGATGCCCATACGATGCCAGGAAGCTGGCAAGGTTCTTCATCCAAAGGGGTGTGCCCATTCAGCTCTCCAGCCTTTAGAATTACCTGGAAAACCTTTTCCTGAGACTGTTACTCAATCAGGTCCACATCTACCTTCAGTTAGTGTGAGGGAAATATCAAATGGCAGCCAAGTGCTCACAACTTCAACGGCGATGCAAAATTGGGCTATTAAAATGCTCCTAACAAATTTCATTGACCTAAACAGGAATGTGGATGTGTTTGCAGTCCAATGCTCCCCTGTCACTTTGAAAGTATTGAGTATAAAGCACACAGGAATGTGGTCATGCACAGTATAGCGCCATTTTGTTTTTGGTTGCTTGCCTCCATTTTGACCTAACTCAACCCACCAAATTTCAAGCCTCTTATTTGTGTTGTCACGGTCTTGGTCACATTTTTATCTCAATTAAACTGCCTACATAAACATTTATAAAGGTGATTTCTTATTCAGACAGTTGCCTACATTGTTTGCTCATGAAATAATTCAATTATTCCCAAAAAAAAAGTATCAACAGTATCTCCTCTCCCTCACTGAAATTCCTCACACCAAAATGAAATCAAAAAGTCAAAGGATATATTTTGGCAAAAAATAAGTTTAAATTTAGCAGTTGAATTACCTTCTCTTTCACTTAATTACTTCTGAATGATTTTTAACTCAGTCTGCCTCAAGTCATCTGAGCTTCATGTAGAACCTTTTACCTGAGAAAAGCATTGAACTTTTTCCAGCCAAATGTGTGAATTCAGAGGATGTGCAGTTTTAAAAAATTTCCATGACGCAATCTGCAGAGCGGAAGTAAATACTCATCTTTGACAATCACTTAGTTTTCCCAAGAAGAGTGAAAGAAGTCAAGTTGTTTTCTTCATTCGTGGGAAGTGGGTGTCACTGGCTGGGCCAGCATTTATTGCCCATTCTTAGCTGCTTGAGGACAATTGAGAGTCAGCCATATTGGTGTGGCTCCGGAGTCACATATAGGCCAGGCTGAGTAAGGATAGCAGATTTCATCATAGAATTCTACAGTGAAGAAGGAGGCCATTCAGCCCATCAGGTCTACACCGCAACAATCCCATCCAGGTGCTATCCCCATAATCCCGCATTTTCACTCTGCTAATCCCTCTAACATACAGATCCTGGGACACCAAGGGTCAATTTAGCACGGCCAATCAATCCAATCTGCAAATCTTTGGACTGTGGGAGGAATGATGCGGAGATGCCAGTGTTGGACTGGGGTAAAACAGTAAGAAGTCTCACAACACCAGGTTAAAATCCAACAGGTTTATTTGATAGTAAGCTCCACAAGCTTTCGGAATGCTGTTGTTTTGTCAGGTGAGTGGGTCTGCCTGGTATGGAAGGTCTGAGTTACGAGGAGAGGTCAGGCAAATTGGGACTGTTTTCCTCAAAAAGACGTAGACTTAGAGGAGATCTAATAGTGGTGTACAAGATTATGAGGGGTATAGATAGAGTAAACAGAGTTAAGCTTTTTCCTAGGATGGACTCGAATAGCACAAGGGGTCATGGGCTTAGGGTGAGGGGGGTAAGGTATAATTTGGATGCTAGAGGGAGTTTTTTCACACAGAGGGTGATGGGGGTATGGAATGCGCTGCCAAGTAAAGTGGTGGAGGCAAGCACTCTGGAGTTATTTAAGAAATACTTAGATGGGCACATGAACAGAATGGGAATGGAGGGGTATAGAAAACTGATTTAAAATAGGAATCATGAGCATTGGGAATCCTTGGGAAGTGTGTAAATAGATGATGATATTGATGTACTTGTTTTTATCCTACAGATGCTTTGGTCCACCTTGTAGTCTAACGAGGGACATACACGCGATGGGTCGTGAGAGGGCTGCTCTTGGATCTTTTTCGAAAGTATCCTACTACTTCACGTTGTTAGTGTATGCTTGACCTGGACCATCTGATGGGCAACACGACAGCTCAGTGGCTATCGCTGTGCTGTGCAGATACATGGATTTGGGTCTGTGTCTGTAGGAGTTTGCGCATTCTCCCCGTGCTTGCGTGGGTTTTCTCCG
This sequence comes from Sphyrna mokarran, assembly GCA_024679065.1. Classification (NCBI taxonomy): domain Eukaryota; kingdom Metazoa; phylum Chordata; class Chondrichthyes; order Carcharhiniformes; family Carcharhinidae; genus Sphyrna; species Sphyrna mokarran. The sequence goes on from JAGIQG010000028.1 coordinate 37,012,152, forward strand.
GGTGCTCCGGTTTCCTCCCACATCCCAAAGATGTGCTCTTAGGCTAACTGGCAAAACAAATTCTCCCTAAATTGTCTCAAATTTGGTTTTTAATCCATAGATCTATAAACATGGACAGGGATCGCAGGTAGAAGTGGGAACATCGGGGTGGCAGTGCGGGCTCGTTGGGCCAAAGGGCCTGTTTCCCGTGCAGATTTGTTCTTTGTTCTTAATTCAAATTCCACCATCTGCCAAGGCGTGATTTAGAACATAGAACATAGAACATAGAACATTACAGCACAGAACAGGCCCTTCGGCCTTCGATGTTGTGCCGACCAAAATAAAAAGCAATGCACCTCCAAACTAAACCATACCCTTCTCTTCCATATACTTATCAATTAACCTCTTAAACGCCACCAAACTTGGCGCATCTACAACATCTGCAGGCAGGGCATTCCACTCCCTAATCACTCTTTGAGTAAAGAACCTACCTCTGATATCCGTCCTATAACTCATACCCCTTAATTTAAAGCTGTGTCCCCTCGTGCTAGCTTTCTCCATCCTAGGAAAAAGGCTATCACTGTCCACCCTATCTAAACCTCTAATCATCTTATATGTTTCGATTAGGTCCCCTCTTAGCCGCCTCCTTTCTAACGAAAACAACCTCAAATCCCTCAGCCTCTCTTCATAAGACCTGCCCTCCATACCAGGCAACATCCTGGTAAACCTCCTCTGTACCCTCTCCAATGCCTCCACATCTTTCTTATAATGTGGGGACCAGAACTGCACACAATACTCCAAGTGCGGCCGCACTAGAGTTTTGTACAGTTGCAACATGATGCTGCGGCTCCTAAATTCAATCCCCCTACCAATAAAAGCTAAGACTCCATATGCCTTCTTAACAACTTTATCCACTTGGCTGCCTACTTTCAGGGATCTATTGACACATACACCAAGATCCTTCTGTTCCTCAACACTATTAAGAGCCCTACCATTAGCCCTATACTCTACACATTCATTGTTCCTGCCAAAGTGCATTACCTCACACTTTTCCACATTAAACTCCATTTGCCACCTCTCGCCCCAGCTCTGCAACTTGTCCAAGTCACTCTGTAAACTAAAACACCCCTCTTCACTATCTACCACTCCACCAACTTTAGTATCATCTGCAAATTTACTGATCCATCCCTCAATACCCTCATCCAGATCATTTATAAAAATTACAAACAGCAGGGGCCCCAAAACAGACCCCTGAGGCACACCACTCGTCACCGAACTCCACGATGAATATCTCCCATCAACCACCACCCTCTGTCTTCTATCTGCCAGCCAATTCCTAATCCAATTAGCTAAATCACCCTCTATTCCACACATCTGCATTTTCTGTAGAAGTCTTCCATGGGCCACCTTATCAAACGCCTTTGAACCCGGGTCCCAAGGACATGAGCTGAGTGTCTGGGTTAATAGTCTAGTGATAATATTACCAAGAAAGCAGGATGCTGAGAAAATCATCACTCAATCAGACAGAGACAATGCGACTATTTGAACACAAAATCATCTTTGACAGGTTTGTTTAGAGCAGAATATTCAACAAAAACAGAAAATACTGGAGAAACTCAGCAGGTCTGACAGCAACTGTGAAGAGAGAACAGAGCCAATATTTCATAGAATTTCTACAGTGCAGAAGGAGACCATTCAGCCCATTGAGTCTGCGCCAACCACAATCCTACCCGGGCCCTATTCCTGCAACCTGACACATTTATCCTGCTAATCCCTCCGACACTACGATCAATTTAGCACAGGAAATCCACCTAACCCACAAATCTTTGGATTGTGGGAGAAAACCGGAGCAGCTGCAGGAAACCCTCGCAGACACGGGGAGAATGTGACCCAAGCCCAGGTCCCTGGTACTGCGATGCAGTAATGCTAACCATTGTGGCACTGTTTCAAATCTGCTTCTGACAAAGGGTCATCCAGACTCGAAATGTTGGCTCCCTCCACAGATGTTGTCAGACCTGCTGAGATTTTCCAGCATTTTCATTTTTTGTGGCAGTCACTTTATTGACTGTCAGCACTGCATGCTGGCACCACGCATTTCCATATGATATCAGGCCCTTCACCCAGTCGATAATATTTTGTCCATTGAGAGCTTCTAGGAAGGTCCATTTTTCTTTCACAGAATGTAGATGTCGTTGTCTAGGCCAGCATTTATTATCCAACCCTAATTACCCTTGAGAAAGTGCTTTCTTGAATCACTGCAGTCCACAGGTGCTGATAGAGGGGAGTTTCGACCCAGCGAGTGAAGAGACGGTGATATGTTTTAAAATCGTGATGGTGCGTGGCTTGCGGGGGAATGAGGAGGTGGTGTTCCCATGTTTCAGTTGTCCATGTCTTTCTAGGCGGTAGATTGCCATAAGTTTGAAAAGTAAGCTTGAAGGAGCCTTGGAAAGTTACTGTGGTACATTGTCTATATTGTGGCAGTGTGACTCCTTCAAGGGGCAATCCCTGAGGGTCTCGTGTTCAGATAGCGTCCCATGGAGAAGTAGCACAAGGAACCAAATGAGAGCAAGGGTTCATGTCCTGGGTCAGGAAGGATCCTCACTTGGAGCCAGGGAGGGGAAGAGAGTAGACATGTATTAGAGTTTTGTCAGATTCTTTGTTTGTACAAGGATTCTTGAAAATAAACACTTCATAATTTGAAGCCACAATATTATTCTGTAGGTGGGACACATGGCTGGTACAGTGTGTCAGGGCTAACAGCATGAATATTGAAGGTGGTGGATGAGGTGCTAATCAAGTAGGGCTGATTTGTCCTGGATGGTGTTGAGCTTCTTGTGTGTTGTTGGAGCTGCATCCATCCAAGCAAGTAGGGAGTATTCCATCTCTTTCTTGACTTGTGCCTTGTCGAAGATGGACAGCTTTTGGGGAGCAAGGAGATAAGTTACTTGCCTCATAATTCCCAGTCTCTGACCTACTACTGTTGGAGACAGCCATTGTCTGTCACTTGTCAAGGGGTGGCATCGTGGCACAACGGTTATAGCACTGCTGCCTCACAGGGATTTGATTCCTGGCCTGTGTCACTGTTGCTGTGGAGTTTGCACGTTCTCCCATTGTCAGCGTAGCTTTCCTCCGGGTACTCCGGTTTCCTCCCTCAGTCCGAAAGATGTGCTGGTTAGGTGCATTGGCCATGATAGATTCTCCCTCAGTGAACCTGAACAGGAGTGTGGCGACTCGGGGATTTTCACAGTAACTTAATCGCAGTATCAATACTTGTGACTCTAATAAATAAACTTTAAACTTATACTGTAACATTCTTTGTTCTTTGCAGTCTAGCAATGTTGTATTTGTTATTTTAGATGTCAAATACTTAAAGGATTGTTTCCTTCCTCATTTGTGGTTTAGATTGCCTTCAATTATCTTATCATCCGCTGAAAGTTTTACTTATCCAGAACTTTGTCCCATACTATTAACACACCCTCTGATGGGTTGTCCAAGCACTGTTCTTCTTGTATGAACTGAGTCAGTCTCTGTCTACTCAACTACAGGAATCTCCCAGTTGATATCATCACACGATTAGGCATTTTCCTCATGTTGCAGTCTAGTTTGACTTCCGCCGATATCGTATGTCCGTTGTTTCTCTGCATTCTGCAATTCTTCCTTCAGAAAGTTTGAACTCCAGACACACAGCAGCCTTTGACTGAACTCGTGTGATATCTCACTCCTCAAAGCCCTCCCTTCTAAGTTCTCCAGCTGAGATATCGTCACAATTAGTGATGGAACGGTCAATTTAATTTGGACTAGTGCTCAGTTCTGCCAAAGAAACAGAGCTTGAATCAGATCATTAACTTCTGATTGCCAGTCTGACATTCTGTCTTCACGTGCACAGGATCAAAGGGAACTCTGTTATTCACAAGGACACCAGGAAGTAACAAGGATATAGTGAAGAACTTTCTTCCAAGGGCACATTGATGTGCTAATCCACAGTTATGATCATAACATAATAGGCCCGTCTGTAACAGAAACCCAAAAGCTGTTCCTGTGCTAATTGGGTGGCAATGCATGGGCACAATTTGCTCTGGCAATAACATGATGAAGAATTTTGTGTCCAGTCCAGAAAAATGGTATTTTGTTGTTGCAATGCAGTAGCAGATGTGTGCAGAGGGATTGAGCAAAAACTCACCATTCTGAACATCTTAGATTCATGGATTCATGAACCTTTACAGCAGAGGAGGCCATTCAGCCCATCATGCTCATGCCAGTCAGCAAAGATCTGATTACATTAATCCCAATATCCAGCACTTGGCCCATAGTCCTGGAGCTTACAGCAGTGCAAGTGAATATCTAATCCTCTATCTAGATCTTGTCCACAGAACCTGAAATTATAGCGATTCCGACATGTTTGTTTTAAATCAACCAGAAAAGCAACAAGGCCGGTGATATAAAGTTACTGAAATTTTATTTCAAAAGGCATTATTAATGCTCTTGACTTCTGTTCTTGAGAAGGAAATTATTGTGAGGAGCAATGTGTCTATCTATAAAGTGTGATAATGTCAGAGCTCAATTCATCTGCTGTTGTGGATGGTGGGGGTGGGTTTAGGGAGGGAGGGTAGATTCTTGGGTATCTTTGGTGGGGAAGTGGGGGATGGAATTGTACATTGTGATAAATATTTTTACATCAGGTTCTCAGAATCAGAATCTCACAATCCCCAGCTATAGATCATTCAGGGGCGAAAGCAAGGGATTTTCCTCCTTGTTCTAGCCAATATTTATCAATTAAATAACATAATAAAACATGGAGATTATCTGGTCATTACCTTGCTAACTTCCATCCTTTCTCTTCCTCTCCACTTTTCCCCCAATAATATATCTTACATCTAACCTGAGAGATGGACTGGATTTTCACAGCGTTGGAATGGTAGCACAGTGGTTAGCACGGCTGCTTCACAGCTCCAGGGTCCTGGGTTCGATTCCCGGCTGAGGTCTGTGTGGAGTTCTCCTCGTGTCTGTCTGGGTTTCCTCCTGGGTGCTCCGGTTTCCTCCCACAGTCCAAAGATGTGCGGGTTAAGTTGATTGGCTAAAAAATTGCCCCTTAGTGACCAGGAATGCATAGGTTAGAAAGATTAGTGGGTATGATATGGGAGTAGGCCCTGGGTGGGATTGTGGTCAGTGCAGACTCAATGGGCTGAAGGGCCTCTTTCTTCACTGTAAGGTTCTATGATCTCTGACTCCAAAGCTATTTAAAAATGATGGATGGGCCTCGATACTGGGACTCCTGATCACATACCCAATACCAATAAGTTTCACCAATGCATGGTGAGTGTGCGGGTCTGTATCCTGGACTCTCTTTGACCTCTTTCATAGAATCAGGAAGTCTCTACATTGCAGAAGGAAGCCATTCGGCCCATCAAGCCTGCACTGACAACACTCCCACCCAGGCCCTATCCACTTAACCATACATATTTACCTTGCTAACCCCCCAAACACTAAGGGGCAATTTCAGATGACCAATCCACCTAATCCCCACATCTTTGGAGTGTGGGAGGAGACTGGAGAACCCTGAAGGAAATTTATTCAGACACAAGGAGAGCTTGCAAACTCACACAGATAGTCAACCAAGGCTAGAATTGAACCCGGATTCCTGGAGCTGTGAGGTAGCAATACTAACCACTGTGCCACCTTGCCATTCCCATTTCATTGAGAAGGTAGGTGGCCCCATAAGAGAAGTCACGAACTGCAGCCTGTGTTCCTCACAATAAGTGACTCTGGTGGAAGAATAGTTTCAGAATGATCTTGAGATTCAAGTTATCTTGTTGTAAGTCTCTTCCTCAGAGCTCTAGGCCTAAAGAAGCTAACTCACAAAGTTATGGCCCATCATTGCCTCTATCCAACCCAATGTCAACTCATGTCAACAAGCCACTCCCTTTTGCCACTCATTTTCTCTATGTCAACTCAGTACAAACTCTTGCCTCATCTATCCAGGTGACCTTGTCCTCATTATGTATGCTTAGCAGGCCAATAAATGCATTAGCTCATCAAGGAGTCTGTTTTGCCATTGGTGAGTGAAATGTTGACTTTGCTTGATTGACATCTTTCAGTGATCATAATAAGTGGTTATTTCTGTGATCTCTTTTGTCAATGTCCTAATGTCTATTTGGACATCATTCAGAGATATGAAATGTTTTCGTTATTGATATTTTAATGGTCTGTCTGGCTGATACTTTTACAGGGTTGTAGAAACAGCAGATTTTATTTTCATTTCGGAATTGGTGTTTATGTCTCAATAGTTGCACATTTGTTGTTATTATTATATAACTTACGATCTCCATAGTACATTTTGGTGGAAAGGACACAGAGGGGTTAACATCAAAGTGACATGGAAACTGTGAGTGGCCATGGAGATTGGCTGGGGGAATGAGTTGGCGTTGAGTTGAATGGAGAGTTTGGGTGTGGCTGAGGGAGGTAAGGTGTGTCAGGGTTGAGGGCTAGACAATCTAACTACTTCCATTACCAAAGTAAAAATGTCCCAAGTTGGACTTTCTAACCGTCCCACATTGTCACTCACTTGCCATCAGCCTCCAGCATCACCCTGCAACTCTCACAATACTGTGGCTATCCAGGATCTATCGCCACGGTCAGTGACTCTATCCCACAGCCTGTTTCTCCAGAGAAAAAAAACTGTGTGTAACCAAGCACTTAAACCTGATTCTGCAGAATCAGGACAATTCCTGTCGCAAGCTACCCCCCTCAGTTATGAAAAATTTGGCCCAAGAAGCTTATATGGCATTGGGACTGTCTCTTCTGTTTCGCACACTTGCCATTAGAGGAGGGAGGAGGGGGGTTCTCTATGTGAATGTGCCAACTCCGTGCTTTCTGGGGTGGATGAATACTCTCAATCTCAGGTTAGAATGGAATCAAAGGATCCCTACAGTGCAGAAGGAGGCCATTCAGCCCATCGAGTCTATACCCACCACATCCCATCCAGGTCCTACACTCCACACATTTACCCTGCTCCTGACACTAAAGATCAATTGAGCATGGCCAATCAACCTAACCCGTACATCCTTAGAGTGTGGGAGGAAACTGGAGCACCCTGAGGAAACCCACACAGACACAAGGGGAATGTGCAAACTCCACACAAACACCAAGGCCGGAATTGAACCCGAGTCCCTGGCGTTGTGAGGCAGCAACTGCTGACCACTGACATTGCAATCTTAGAGATAGAGTGGGCAGACTTCCATCTCATCAGGCTGACCTGGACACTTGTAATGACAAACAGAATGTTTTCCCATGCATTACGAATAAATGGATAATTCCACCTTATTGTTATAGCTGGCTGCTTAGCTGTCTGATGCAAACATCCAGATGTTTAGGTCCCATAGCTTGCTGTCAGTCAATACCACCTGCTACACAACAAATACATGAAGTTTCATCAGCTCATTTACCCTTGTAACATCACACTGAAGAGATTACAGCATGAAGCTCCGTCAGAAGCTAGCTTAGCAGTTCACCTTCAACATTTGCAATTATTGCCACTGAAAGAGAGAAGGATCTGCATTTATATAGCACCTTTTACATTCTCAAGGTTGTGCCCAAGTGCCTTGCAGCAAATTGAAGGTTGTCAAAATAGATTCGCTGCAGTAACGTAGATTTCACAGGCAACATACCCACAGAAACCAACTCAAAGAAACAGCAATGAAAGAACTGATCGAGGGATAAATATTAGAACAAAGAACAAAACAGCATGGGAAACTGGCCCTTCAGCCCAACGAGCCCATGCCGTCACCCCGATGTTCCCACCTCTACCCGTGATCCCTGTCTATGTTTATAGATCTATGGATTAAAAACCAAATTTGAGACAATTTAGGGAGAATTTGTTTTGCCAATTAGCCTAAGAGCACATCTTTGGGATGTGGGAGGAAACCGGAGCACCTGGAGAAAACCCACACAAGCACTGGGTTGACCTGGACGTCAGGGAGAATTCCCCTTCAAATAGTGTCATTGGATCTTTGGGCAGCACGGTAGCACAATGGTTAGCACTGCTGCTTTACAGCTCCAGGGTTCTGGGTTCGATTTCCGGCTTAGGTCGCTGTCTGTGTGGAGTTTGCACATTCTCCTCGTGACTGCGTGGGTTTCCTCCAGGTACTCTGGTTTCCTCCCACAGTCCAAAGATGTGTGGGTTACGTTGATTGGCAATGCTAAGAAATTGCCCCTTAGTATCCAGGGATGCCTAGGTTAGATGGATTAGTGGTTATAGTATGTAGGAGTAAGGCCTGGTGGGATTGTGCTTGGTGCCGACTCGATGCGCCAAAAATACTTTTTCTGTACTGTAGGGTACTGTGATTCTTTTACATCAACTACAAGAGGCAGACAAAATCTTGCTTTAAAGTTTCAGCTATAAGTAGGTGGCACAGTGTTTAGCACCGCTGTCTCAGAGCGCCAAGGACCTGGGTTCGATTCTGGCCTTGGATCACCGTCTGTCTGGACCCTGCATGTTCTCCCCATGTCTGCATGGTTTCCTCCCAGTCTCCACTTTCCTCCCACACTCCAAAGATGTGCAAACTAGGCTAAATTGTCCTTTAGTGCCCAGGGATGTGCAGGTTACATGGATTAGTTATGGTCACTGTATGGGGTTTTAGGGATGGGGTAGGAATGGTGGGCTTGGGTGGAATACTCTATCAGACTCTATCAGAGAGTTGGTGCAGACTCGATGGGCTGAATGGCCTTTGGGGATTGTATTCTATGATTTTAAGTACAGCAGTCCCTCAGTACCGCATTGGAGTGTTAGTCCAGATTACAGGTCTTGCTGAAGGTGACTCCACCCCAAGCACCCCCCACCTCCCAAAACGGGGTCTTGGTTGGGGAGTGGGGGGGGGGGGGTGCATGACATGCAGCCATGCTAAACACATAGGCTTCAGCGGGACTGGAAGATTCCGCCAGCAACCAATGGTGAGCAGCCTCTGCCGCAGGATAGCATGCTGGCAGGCAGATGAGCCGAAAGTCCTGATCTATGCACTCAAATGCCTGGAGTGATGCAGATTGAGCCTGAACAGACCTGTCTATACCGTCTGCTGCTTTAACCGTGAGCTCCATAACTGCGGCTACGTAAATGATGTTCTGCACCGTAGTCTGGGTTTTGCTGTGTGTTCTCAGGAAGCAAAAGGACATCAGTGTAAGGATTTGAAGTCACCTCCATCAGTGACAGCATAATTGGATGGGAGAGGTCAGAGATATGTGATAGTGTGATAATGGTGCCTTCATCACTGGAACTCTCATTTTCTTCACTTAGACTGCCCCAGGCTCAGGAGATCTCCCCGAACGCCAGCTTAGGAAAGCAGCTGTCACTGGCAGGGAGCCTCAGGAACGAAACTGTTCAAAAGAAAGGCCACCAACTTTATTCTCCTTTCTTTAATCGCACAGTTCTGTTGTTTCGAAATCAACGATGGGTTCGAATCCAGGCTCAGGTCACTGTCTGTGTGGAGTTTGCACAGTCTCCCTGTGTCTGCGTGGGTTTCCTCCTGATGCTCCAGTTTCCTCCCACCATCCAAAGATGTGCAGGCTAGGTTGATTGGCCATTCTAAATTGGCTCTCAATGTCCCAGGATGCATAAGCTAGAAGGATTAGTGGATAAATATGTAAGGATATGGGGTTGGTGCAGACTAGATGGGCTGAATGGCCTCTTTCTGCACTGTTGGATTCTATGATTTCATTGAAAAGACACCTTCTGGAATATTATCACTGTTCATTGGGGCAGGATCCTTCTGCAGTGGACAGAGGTTTGGCTGAGCGCCAAGTTTTCTGAAATTGCTACAGCAGGAATGTGGTGTAAGACTGCGCCCATCATTTTTGGGAATTCTTTGATTAGTGTTGGCAGGTAACTGAGGTGATCAGTATGCCCAAATTTTAGGCAATACAAGAATGATGCAGCAGGTATCTCCGTATAAAAAACCAACGGCTGTTAGGAATATATCAAAGGGTTAAGTAGCTCTGATGTAGGGTAGCAAAACCACTCTGATAAATCTAACATATACCATCAAAAACAGATCATTTATAGTTTCTTCTTATCAATCATTCCCACCTTTCAGTAACTTTAAATCAATCATCTTCAGGATACACAGATCAACAATAATATCGATCAAATACTTTAGCCAATCGCATCCTACTCCTTAGCATAATTGTATTTTATTAGTCCATGAAATCCGGATGCTAGCTCCTGTCTAGGCTGACCACATTCCCTGGTTGCCTCGTAGCCTAAGATGTTCAGCCCAGATTTCAAATAAACATTCTCATGCATTTCCTCAGAGGTTACTGTCCAATCAGACTAGCTTGTGACACCACATCTGGCCCCAGCCACTGAATAAACCCTATTCATGAAATATAATTAAGAAACTTTAACTGATAAAACTTGCACATTTACAAAATCCAAATATTCTCTCAAAATATGGTTTCATACCAATGCCTTGCAGTAAACTGCTTTTGGCGAAAGCGAACAGTATTCCTTAAAATCAATAATAATACATTCAAAATATCAGCGTATGTGTTTTACAATCATAATCACTCATTTGAATCAATTACTACATCTCATATGTGTAAATTGCTTGTTAGCTCATAAACTTATTTTAAAAGTCATTCAGCTGAACATTGCTCGCTCTGTCAGTGCCTTAACGTCTAAAGGTGTAAAGTTCTTAATACTTCATTAGGCATTCCATTTACAGGCAGATTGGTTTACTGATCCAAACAGACACAGCCAGATTGATACCCCAGCTCTGGAACACTACCTTATACTTTGCCTTGCTCACGAATAACAAACAAACAAAGAACAAAGAACAATACAGCACAGGAAACAGGCCCTTTGACCCAATGAGTCCGCACTGTCATTTTAACATTATGAGTGCCCTCCTCTACCTATGACCTTTGTCTATGCCTGTTGGGGAAGATTGAGGAAAGATAATTTAGGACAATTTGTTAGCACCAACCAACCTAAGAGCATGTTTTTGGGGTTGGGAGGAAACCGGAGCACCCGGAGAAAACCCAAGCAATCACAGGGAGAATGTGCAAACCCCCACAGACACAGGCCCAAATCCATGTATCTGCACAGCAAACAGTGATAGTCACTGAGCTGTCGTGTTGCCCGTCAGATGGTCCAGTTTAAGCGTACACTAACGACATGAAGCACTAGGCAACTCTCGAAGCAACATCCAAGAGCAGCCCTCGCACGGCCCACCGCGTGTATCCCCCTTGTTGGTCAACAAGGTGGACCGAATCCCTGCGAAGTTAAAGAAAAGACATTAATATAAACATGCAAAAACTTAGACATTTACGGAATCCCCAGAAGCGCAGAAATAAAGCAAGTGAGCCATGAAATATGTTGGAAGGTCACAGGAATCAATTGATTCCCAGGGACGTCCCAAGGTTCTTGATCTTTATTTAGAAAAGTCTCCTGCATCCTTCCATCTCTAAACCGCTCATGTGCCTGTCTAAATAAGTCTTAAACAATCGTAGCATGCCTCCTTTACTTGGCAGTGCATTCCAAGCCCCCACCACCCTCTGTGTGAAAAACCTCTCTTTAACATCCAACTTATACCTCGCCCCCCCCTCACCCTAAACCTGAGGCCTCTCGTAATTATTGTATCCAACCTAGGAAAAAGCTTACCACTATTCACTTTATCTATACCCTTCATAATCTTATACACCTCTATTAGATCTTCCCTTGTTCTCCGCTTTTCTAAGGAGAACAGCCCTAATTTGCCCAATCTTTCCTCACAGCTCAGCCTTTCCATACCAGGCAGCATCCTGGTAAACCTCACCTGCACTCCCTCCAGGGTCTCCACGTCCTTCCGGTAGTAAGGCGACCAGAACGGTTTAAGAACTTTTCCCAAGATCCCTCTGCAGCAGCAATTTAGACAAATGGTTTCACTTTGAAAGATTTGTTAACCCTGAGGTGTCACTGCCACCTAATCCCACTATCAGGATTTTTTATAGACAGCATTATTAAATCTGCAGCATCTACAGTAACAGAACAATATGAGGTCAACAGGTAACTAATACAAATAGAAAGGTCGCCCATGGTTGCTTTTCCAGTCGCATGCTTTGAAATCTAGATACAACTTCTTTGAGCCTCTCAGCTTTATTTAATAAAGGCTGAAGCTCACTAAACAGTTTAAAACATGCTGACATGCCCCCGCACCTAAACAGAGATGATAATTGTAATTGTGCTAAAACGAGAAGGTCCAATGTGAGGCTTCCATTGACTACACCACAGCACTGAACTCGGAGCAAGGAGCAACACAAACTCTGTTTCCAGAAGGATTCCCCCAACCAGGAGGAATTTAGACAGAGCACTGCAGCACTGTCTCCAGTGACAGGAAGGCCAGTAACCGATGGATACTGATTTATCATCGTTAACAAAACAAACTGGAGAAAATTCATGGAATTCTTTCCCCAGAGTATTGTTGTGATCTGGAATGTGTTACCTGAGCAGGCAGTGGAAACAGATTCAATAGTAACTCAACAGTAAAAATAATTTTATAGTAACTCAATAGTGATAGTACTTGTGTGTGCGTGTGTGAGTGTGTGTGTGTGTGTTAGTGCATGCATGAGTGATTGAATACGTGTATATTATTGTGTGTGTGCGAGTTTGTGAATGTGTGTGTGTGAATGTGTGTGTGTGAGTGATTGAATGTATGTGAGTGTGTGTGTTAGTGTTTGTGTATGTGTATGAGTGATTGTGTGGATGTGGGTGTGTGGGTGGGCGTGTGTGAGAGTGATTGAATGCATGTGAGTGTGTGTGTTAGTGTTTGTGTATGTGTGTGAGTGATTGTGTGTGTGCATGAGTGTGTGCATGTGTGAGTGATTCAGTGTGTGTGGGTATGTGTGTGAGTGTGTGTGTGCGTATGTGTATGTATGTGCGTGTGTGAGTGTGTGCGTATATGTGTGTGTGTGTGTTTGTGTGAGTGTGTATGTATGTGCGTGCGTGTGTGTGTTTGTGTGAGTGTGTGTGTGAGTGTGTGGTGTGTATGTGGTGTGTGTGTGAGGTGTGTGTGTGTGGCGTGTGTGTATGTATGTGCGTGCGTGTGTTGTGTAGTGTGTGTGTGTGTTGCGAGTGTTGTGTGAGTGTGTGTTGTGTGTATGTATGTGCTGTGCGTGTGTGTGTGAGTGTGTGTGCGGTGTGTGTGTGTTTGTGTGAGTGTGTGTGTGTATGTGCGTGTGTGTGAGTGTGTGTGTGTGTATGTGTGTGTGTGTGTGTGTTTGTGTGAGTGTGCGTGTGTGTATGTATGTGTGTGTGTAGTGTGTGTGGTGTAGTGTGTGTGTGTGTAGTGTGTGTATGTATGTGTGTGTGTGTGTAGTGTGTGTGTGTGTGTGTGTGGTGTAGTGTGTGTGTGTGTAGTGTGTGTATGTATGTGTGTGTGTGTGTGTGTATGTATGTGTGTGTGTGTAGTGTGTGTGTGTGTGGTATGTATGTGTGTGTGTGTAGTGTGTGTGTGTGTGTAGTGTGTGTCAGTGTGTTGTGTAGTGTGTGTGTGTGGGTGGTGGTGTGTGTTAGTGTGTGTGTGTGTAGTGTGTGTGTAGTGTGTATGTGTGTAGTGTGTGTGAGTGTGTGTGTGTTGTAGGTTGTGTGTGTGTGTTTGTGTTTGTGTGTGTGTATGTGTGAGAGTGTGTGCGAGTGAGTGTGTGAGAATGTGGCTATGCCTGATGTGGAGTCACATCTCTCAAGTGATGAGTCCCTGGTGACAGACTGGTGAACTGCCCCAGGTATAATTAGCTACAGAAGCAGATGAAAGTCTGAGCAAAACACCGTCAGGATGTGGAAAGATCGGGAGAGTGGAGTAATGGTAACTGAAGAGTAATAATAATCCAATTATAACTATATTCAATACTAACTTTCAAAGGGGAATTGAATTGATGCTTAAAAAGGACAATGGTTGGACGGTTGGAAAAGCTCAAGGGAGTTGGGCTAATTTCACAAAGTCCATACTAGCTTGATGGGCTGAGTGGCCTCTTTCTGTGTTGTGTCATTCTCAATAGTAGAGAGCTCATTCATAAATGTCCAGCATCAGAAGAGCTGGGAATGGGATAGTAAAAGGATAGCCACATGCTAAAGAATGAAATCAATGTTTCACAAAAGAGAGCTCATCTGAGCCTGAGGCCCTGCTGTGGATTGGTACTGGAGCAGAATGGAGGGAGCTCAGGTCTCTGCTCAGGGCTCTGGCTGCTGCTCCCTGGGGTTTACTATCCCCACAGTGGCTCAAAGAAGCAAGAGTGATATTGGTGAATGGGAGGGAACTGCACTGAGAATAAAGGCCCACCTCCCACTGCCTTTTGCAGGCACAACTTGGGCATTGAGGATCTCACGAAGAGTGGGGAGAGTGAATTATAAGAACACATCTCACCACCTGAATGTTCCTTTGGGCACAATTCTGACCAATTTTAGTTGGAATGACAGATTCCAATTGACATCTGCTTGTGTTTATAATATCAATGTTTCAAACTTACTGCATTTTTGCACAGGATTAGAAGAGTTACACAAAAAAAAACATATTTGGCAGCTCTGTTTTATCTTTGGTAGCATTCTGAGGCAGTGTAGACATTGTAAGCTTCCAATTAATGTAATTGCTACAAGTGTTTATTGTAATTTTGCCAAAGAACAAGATGGTTTATTTTCTTTCTTCTCTCCAGCTCTGCAGCAAGAATTCAAGGAATTCAAACTGAATGGGTTTCTTTTTTCAAAAATGTTGTTATTCAAGATTTTCCATTTGGCCAAATTATGCAACAAACTTCCAAAATACAGGACAGCAACAGGGTAATCATTATTTCATAGATAGTAATGGCTTGGTGGAATTATCGCTATCGATCCAGAATCAGTTAATGATCTCGGGAGCCAGGTTCGAGTCCCGCCACGGTAGATGGTGGAATTTGAATTCAATAAAAAACATTTGGAATTAAGAATCTACTGATAACCATGAAACCATTGTCGAAAAACACATCTGGTTCACTATGTTTTTTAAGGAAGGAAATCTGCTGTCTTTATCTGGTCTGGCCTATGTTTTACACCAGAACCACAGCAATATGGGTGACTCTCAACTGCCCTTGGGCAACGAGGGATGGGCAATAAATGCTGTCCCAGCCAACCATGCCCATTAAAGAATCAAAACAATCCACATAATCACATAGTAAAACCAGAAAATATTGTTACAATTGGTTCAGATTATCAGTTACAATTTATTCGAATGACTATGGACAATAAAAGGATATTACAAAGATTTGGGGAGTGTCAGGATGTCAGGATAAAACCTGAGCACATGGTACAATGGTGCACATCCTTGACCACAGATTAACAACAACTGAGCTACACAGCTCATGGGAGCCTCTATGGGCTCAAATACAACCAAACAGAGTCTAAAACAGCACCCCAAAACCTCTGAACAAATGAAAGAGTATCCCAGAAAGAGGGCAACATCAGGATACAGCCCCCAATGTGGCGTGACAGTGTACAATCTCACTGTTAACAGGAGCAGAGATACACAGCATTACAGTAGAAGCTCAGGTATTTAATCTTACCCTCCCAGACTCCATAGAATGAGGGGATCTAAATTGCAACAAGCAGAACTATCCAGAAGATTCTCTGATAGAAGGTGAAGGGGGAGAGGAGAGGTGAAGGGGGGAGAGGAGAGGAGGGGGAGGGGATAGGGGGAGGAGGGAGAGGGAGGAGGAGGGGAGAGGGGGAGAGACAGGGGTGAAGGGGCATCTTGGGGGGAGGGCAGATTCCTCTTTCGATATATTGTATGATCTTCACACCTTACAAATACAAAATTTTCAAAATAGCTGTCACCATTGCCTCCACAGTCAAAGAGAGTAAGAGATACTGAGACAGATAAATGCCAATATACCGAGGATTTTCAAAGCACATTTGGTCTCACAACAAAACCAGTCTCACGCATCTCCAGCCATATTAGATGTGTCACTCAAACCCCAACACCAGCTGGAAAATGTACCCCTTTTCCCTATCAAGGAGATTTCACCAGTCCAAAGAACAATTATCAACACACTCGCAGAATGGGATATGTCAGGCAGACTCAATTCTGCTTCCAGCATGATGAGGAAAACACCATGTGATCACTTACAATAAATCAGAGCATCCCCCACTGACCCAGATCATGAAACATTGGAGAGAGACAAACACCGGGGTAAGACCAGACACACAAGGCATGGTGTGACAGTGTACACTCAGCGTATCTTACATACAGGATATCAGGAACAGAGTCACGTGGATGGCACAGTGGTGCAGTGGTTAGCATTGCTGTCTCACAGCTCCAGGGAACCGGGTTCAATTCCTAGCTTGAGCCAATGTGCGGAGTCTGCACATTCTCCCCATGTCTGTGCGGGTTTCCTCCAGGTGCTCAGGTTTCTTCCCACAGTCCAAAAGAGATGGTGGTTGGGTGCATTGGCCGTGCTAAATTTTTCTTAAAATTTACCCAAACGGGCACCGGAGTGTGGCAACTAGGGCGCTTTCACAGTAACTTCATTGCAGTGTTAATGTAAGCTTACTTGTGACATTAATAAATCAAGTTGAAACTTTAGAAGTTTAATCGGATGATGTGCTCCCCATACTCCTTCACAATAGCCCCTGTCACAACCCACACAGCCAAGGAAAATATAGGAAACCAACCCATGAAAGGCCAGACAGCCAAGGATTGTGTGATCCATACTCGAGTATACACCAATAAATATTTCCCCCAACTCCCGCTAATCTGGAGGCCCTGATGAGAATAAAACCCAGGTTTTTCCAGGTTACACATCCTGTTTGTACCTCCACAGGAGTAAGAAGCCTCACAACACTAGATGTTGAGAGACTTCTTACTGTGTTTACCCCAGTCCAATGCCGACCTCTCTACATCATATTCTCCACAGTAAGCGTGTATTACACATCCTTGGATTACAATACAAGAGCATAAATATTGCAGAATCCAGACGCCAAACATCCATTCCAGCATACTCCCCAATGGAATGATAGAGACCCATTATCAACCCACAAGCATAGGTAACATTTCTGTATTACAAACACTAGACTCTATGGATTTGAATTTGACACAGGGTCAGAAGCAGAGTGGGCAGACCTCCATATCGCTCCCCTGATGCCACACAGAAAGAACAAGATTGAATGTAAACGGTAACACACTTTAAACTAAGGTCTACCTCATTGCACCCACTGCCAGAGTATGCTGATGGATAAATTTCATTATAAATAAATGGATATCCCTGGCTTTCATAGAATAACATACACCTCAGTGCTGATTCATCAAACAGCCCTGTCAGGTTAAAAGACATCACAAAATCAGGATTATAATCACAAGGGAAGTAGTTCAGGATTAATGATGAACTGCAGGATAATGTAACATCCACGGAGCTGGAAAAGACTGAAGCCTTGACAGGGGTGTCGAGCAATCTCAATGATCCTTCTATAGTTTAATCGAGGTCTCTACATCCTCATTGTGTCATTGTTAGAAGCTCCAGCATAGAAGAACGTAGGCACTGGCAGTTAGCAAGATCTTATCGTGTATGGCCACCTCCAGCCCTTCGCAACAAATGGATCAAAACAGTGCAGGACAAGCGATGGGGCAAAAACCCAGTCTGTAGGTGCAGCAGGTGATCAAGAAGGTGAATGGGATGTTGGCCTTTACAGCAAGGGAGATAGAATATAAAAGTAGAGAGGTCTTGTTGCAACTGTACGGGGCACTGGTGAGGCCACAGCTGGAATACTGTGTGCAGTTTTGGTCGCCGCATTTGTGGAAGGATATATTGGCCTTGGAGGGAGTGCAGAGAAAGTTCACTAGGCTGATACCAGAGATGAGGGGATTAGCCTATGAGGAGAGATTGAGTAGGCTAGGTTTGTATTCATTGGAGTTTAGAAGGCTGAGGGGAGATCTTATAGACACATATAAAATAATGAAGGGAATAAATAGGGTAGAGGTAGAGAGATTCTTCCCGCTTAGATTAGCAGGACTAAAGGGCACAGCCTCAAAATAAGAGGTGAGGGGGCAGTTTAGATCAGAGTTGAGGAACTTCTTCACTCAAAGGGTGGTGAATCTCTGGAATTCTCTGCCCATTGAAGTGGTGGAGGCTCCTCGCTGAATATATTTAAGTCACGGGTAGATAGATTTCTGATAGACAAGGGAATTAAAGGTTATGGAGAGAAAGCGGGAAAGTGGAACTGATCCACTTCAGATCAGCCGTGATCTTATTGAATGGCGGGGCAGGCTCGAGGGGCTGGATGGCCGACTCCTGCTCCTATTTCTTATGTTCTTATTTATCCTACAGGTGCTTTGGTCCGCCTTGTTGTCTAACGAAGGGCATACACGCGATGGTTCGTGAGAGGGCTGCTCTTGGATTTTTTGAGAGTATCCTAGTACTTCACGTCGTTAGTGTACGCTTGACCTGGACCATTTGATGGGCAACACGACAGCTCAGTGACTATCGCTGTGCTGTGCAGATACATGGATTTGGGCCTGTGACTGTGGGAGTTTGCGCATTCTCCCCGTGCTTGCGTGGGTTTTCTCCGGGTGCTCCGGTTTCCTCCCACATCCCAAAGATGTGCTCTTAGGCTAATTGGCAAAACAAATTCTCCCTAGATTGTCTCAAATTTGGTTTTTAATCCATAGATCTATAAACATAGACAGAGATCACGGGTAGAGGTGGGAACATCGGGGTGGCGGCGTGGGCTTGTTGGGCCGAAGGGCCTGTTTCCTGTGCTGTTTTGTTCTTTGTTCTTCGTTCTTTGATGTTAGTAATACAAGCAGTGGTTCATAAATTCTGTGACTCCCTCATCCCTGATCTTGGTTCAGCGACTCCTTTATGCCTTGTTTTCTATAATGAACAAATTCTGTGACTCCCTCCTTCCCGACCTCATGTAATGTCTCGTATGTTAACTCACAGTATATGGAGTCATCTGGCTTCCCTGGTGTTAATGATGCTTCACCCAAGCTGTGTGAAATCTCATCAAAACAGGCTGAGGCCAAGCATTTGGCCTCCACTGATTGTAGTCATTTCTGTGTTCAGAGTCAGTCAGTTTTACAGGGATTTGGCATTCTGAAATGGCTTGGTCTGCTGTCCGTACTTTATACTAAACACTCGACCATTTTTCCTATCACGCCACTGCTTCATTTGTACATCATCACAATGTGGGCCCTAATGATTTGAGCCAGAGAGCTGAGACCTTTACTCAACTCAACTCAACATCTACAACATTGTCAGTTAAACCCACACTCTGAACAAGGCCCCAGGAAGCTGTGTGTCCAAACACAAGGATTTTACTCCATTCCCATCACCCCAACTTACGCATATAGGACATAGAACATAGAACATTACAGCGCAGTACAGGCCCTTCGGCCCTCGATGTTGCGCCGGCCAGTGGACCCTCTAACCTAAACTATTCCAATATTTCACTGTATGTACCATAAAATAGATGCTACTCCAGATTTGTACATGTACTTTCCTGGTCCTTGCATTGTGTGGTTGAGATGGTGCAGGGGAAGCTTTAGAATGTATCTAACCCAATGCTATATCTGTACTGGGAATGTTTAATATGGACAGTGTAGAGGGAGCTTTCTTTTGTATCTAACCTCGTGCTTTACCTGTTCTAAGAGGACAGCATAGAGAAAGTTTATTCTGTGCCTAACTCTGTGCTGTATCTATACTGGGAGTGTTTAATGTGGTAAGAAGTCTGACAACACCAGGTTTAAGTCCAACCGATTTATTTGACAGTAAGTTCACAAGCTTTCGAGGTTTTCTCGAAAGGAAACCTCGAGGTTTCCTGAAACTTTATAAGACCCTTGTCAGACCCCACTTGGAGTACTGTGCACAGTTCCGATCACCTCACTATAGGAAGGATATGGAAGCTTTTGATAGGGTGCAGAGGAGATTTACAAGATAGGTTGAGGGAGCTAGGTCTCTTCTCCCTGGAGAGATGAAGGTTGAGAGGTGACCTGATAGAGGTTTATAAGATGTTGAGAGAAATAGATAGAGTGGATTCTCGGAGGTTATTTCCCAGGGCTGAAATCGTCGCTACGAGAGGACACAGGTTTAAGGTGCTGGGGGGCAAGTACGGAGGAGATGTTAGAGGTAAGTTTTTCACTCAGAGGGTGGTGAGTGAATGGAATCGGTTGCCGTCAGTGGTGGTAGAGGCAAACTCGCTGGGGTCTTTTAAGAGACTTCTGGATGAGTATATGGGATTTAATGGGATTGGGAGTTACAGATAGTTTTAGGCCTGGTAGGTACTGATATGGTTGGCACAACTTGTGGGCCAAAGGGCCTGTTTGTGCTCTTGTGTTCTAATATCATCCATATGCCT